>VMDR010018707.1:8982-19046 GCA_007922815.1 Macrotus californicus
ATATAGTGGCTTGTTTGCCTAAATCAGTGTATTTGCTTTGCTTTATAGTTGGGATATTTGTTTTTGAAAACAAAGGAGAGGGAAGGGCTATATTTGTTACCAAATAAATAATGTAATTCCTGAAAATGTTTTTATAGAAACTCAGGATCCTCTCAATTTTTTTTTTTAATGTTGCTATTGTAAGTGCAATAGAATGGCCGATTTCAGCTAATGGTTCAAGGAATAGAATGGATACTTTTGATGTGGAGTAGCCAAAAATATACCATATTTTGTTTTGAGAAGAAAAACATTTATCTTCTTTGAAAATAAAAAAATGTGTAACAGTTATAATTCACACCTATTGTGTAGTAGTGATCCTGTGCATACTGAACCCCACTGAATCTGAGGCTGAAGTCTAGGCATCCGTGTCTTTTTTAAAAATTTAATCTTTATTGTACTTCTTTTCCATTACCGTTTAGTCCCCTTATACCTTCCCTCCCCCCAGCAATCAGCGCTCTGTAGTTACTCAGCCAGGACTGAGAACCACTGACCAAGCTCAAACGTTACTTTGCTTTTCTGTGCCCTCGTTTTTGCTTCCTCCATCCACCCCCAGCTGAAATATTTTTAGCTGCTTCCCTATTATAATAGTATTTTGCAGACCACTCTTTTTTGTGGTACGTATCATATCTACACTGTGTTAGAATTGTTTAAGCACATCATGTTTCCGTTACTTGATTGTACGACCATTCAGGTCACGAACAGTCAGTGTTTGTACCTGACGTGATCTGTTGCAAATACGAAGATTTAAGTAGACAAAGGAACGGTCGTGCATCTTAAAATTTAAAAAGATGGCAGTGTGTGCTCTGAACAGAAGTGTCCTGACCAGAGACAGGGAACTCAGTGCCAGGAAGGCTGCAGAAACACACCTTGTTACTTCATGAATTACTGCCCCAAGCCCAGACCCCTTTGTCTTGTCAATTCTTCACCTATTCACTGTTTCTCTGTCTAAAAGGTATAAAAGTGGCCTGCTTTGGTCACTTCTTTGAGTCTGATTTTTCTCTGAGTTCCTGTAAGTACAAAATTAAATTTGCTTTTGTCCTGTTAACCTGTCTCATGTCAATTCAATTAGTAGGCTAGCAAGAGCACCTAGAAGGGAAGAGGAGAGCTTTTCCTCCTGCACAATGTGAACTGACTAATCCTGTATGTATGTGCAGGCTGGAAAGAAAATAGAGGTGAGATGGGACCCACTTCATGGCAAGATTCCTTGTACAGCAGTAAGGACTACACAGAGAGGCTTCGTGGAGACCACGTGGGTTTCTGATCCTGAAAGTCTGGTGCTTGTGAAGAGGATGCCGGGACTCCGGGGTACTTATCTTTGCTCCCTCCGGTCAGTTTTGTCTCAAATATCAGGGCCCTGAAGGTCATGTGATACTTGCATGCATTTAGCTCCCCATCTTGAAATCTCCAATATAATCCCAACTTCTGTTGCCTGTAGTTCAGAGAGAAGGGCCAAGTCTCTAATGGTGTGAATGTATCTGTGATTTCCTCCTGGTTCTTGGTGAGAGAAGGAAGATACCACACCCTGGAATCACTTTTCAAGTTGGTCATCCTCTGTGGTCCCTTCCCCAGTAGCTGTAATGGCTGCTGGCCATGGAGCCACCAATCCCCAGGTCACCTGTGTTCAGGCTTGGCGGCTATTCCCAGTGAGCCACATTGAAGTGGGACGGGAAGGTGGTGACCCCGGTGGAGCTGTCAAGTCTTGAAGGATCAGATCCGGTCAGGAAATTTGCGACGAAGTGCGATGCCAAGTCACGTCCTTTTGCTGACTTGTCTCTTTTAATGTCACTGGCTTTTTAATGAGATGTATCCTCCACTTTTCTCCAGGTGCCTCTTTGTGTCATGCTGGAGTTTCTGGGTTCTTATGGAGCTATGACATTCTTTGCCTCCCACAGAGAACAATGCTGATCTTGCTAATATCACACAGGCTATAAATCATATGTGCTTTGGGTTGAAAGGGGAACCTAGAGCTCATAAAATTCTCATCTTCATCAGGAAGAAGAAAGGCATGTGATGTACTATTTCCCTTGCCCTGGTTACATACCACAGACTGCGGGTAACGATACCTTAGTCTGTAGCATTGACAAGCATGAATCTTTTTTCTTTTCACGTCAATGCCTGGTTGTCAATTATTATTGATATTTATGTGTAGTCTTAGGGATTTAGAGGGTGGCCATTCAAATACAATAAATCCCTCAAAATGAGCTAAAACAACTTAATTCTTTAACTAGAATTCTGAAGGAGAAGATTGGTACTGAAGGACCAGAGGAGGCTGCCCCTTGTTTTATAAAGAAATATAGAATAAGAGCATTAGCAGAAGTGGTTTTATGTTAGGCAAAACTTTCTACAATTTACCATTTAGTCTAAAAGCAATATATCTTATGAAGGTGAAAGTTCTTAAAAAGTAATTTTAAACTCTTTTATTCTCCTAGTTAGTGCAAAGAAAAAAGACATTATAGATATTAGGAGCAAAAGAAGGTTCTCATAATAAGATAAACGTGAGTGTCTTCAATAATTTATGAGTCTGGTCCCTGGTTAATAGTTTACTGTAATTATATGGCTTTTGGTTTCCGGAACCCTGCTTCTCTCTCATCATTTCAGTAAAAAGCAGAATTTACTATAAGGTTTTCTGTATTTTCATAGGACATCTCTTCTCTTAACCAAAGTGTAGCTTTTATGGCTCAGAACAGTAACTTTTATCTACTGAGGAAGCTTTAACTACAGATTACTATTGAATTTTTTCCCTTTGCTCAGCTTCTATAGACCCAGGAAAGTAAAACATCAGGGATGGTATTCATCTCTTCTACTGTTAGAGTTTCTGTATATTCTGATTATAATTCAGACAGTTATATTACCATGAGATGACTACAAATTCCAGAGCAATTAAATGTTCTATTTTTTTCAGATTAAAATTCTATAAATTCTTTATTTGGAGCTCACTTGTGAAATTATTACATTTCTGTGATTTCTTTTTTTTTCTTCCTCATCCTTTCAATTGTCTAAAAGTCCAGCTGTGTCCCGAATGTACCAAAGGATAGTGAATGAATGCCTGGCCAGGCTTTTCCTTTTCTTTTCCTTTGATAAAACTGGATCTGCTGGGTGTGCTCCTCATGGAGCAGCTGTGTTTTCTCTGTGAGTTCACTGGCTCTCACTCTCACTCCCACACTCTCCCTCCTTCTCTTCTCCCCCTGCACACTTAGGAGCCAAATATTCAGGCTCCAGACATTCCGTTAGCTTCAAAAAGCATTCAGAATGGAGCGTGGTTTCTGTAGTCTGCATATTTCTCTGTTTCCCTTCTCACCCATTGAGTTTTTCCTCTGTGTCTTTTCTTCAGTGGTTAAATGCTTAATGGTTATAAAATAGTGTCAAAGGACACCGGATAAGTAAACAAAAATTATGTATCTTCCATTTATTTTGTAAAACAGCACCCCCTTGCCATCTATTTTTCTTGAATCGGCTTTCTGTGGTTTTTGACAAAGGAGAAAACCGTGACTCATGAGGTGTGCTTTTACAGAATATTTGAGCTTGGGAGGGTACAAGCACCTGTCCTCTGAGAATGATGGCAACACCTCAGGTCCTCTTGTCGGGCACAGGCACCCCGAGCCAAACACGTGGTCCAGCCAGGCACATGGCAAGGGCAGAGAGCTCCCTGCAGCTTTCTCCCACTGCTGTTCCCCTGCCACTGGAGAGGAAAGGTCATCTGAAAATAGAGGATGCTCTACCTTGAAAGATGCCATCTAAATAGCAAAGTAAAGGCCATCACCCCTGATAACCCTTCCCAAGGCTTTGCATCCAGCTGACCATCGTCCTTGCCTGTTCCCACTCTTCCCGTACTTACACCTTCTTTCTCTGCCTCAGAGCAGCCCATAAGCTACCTCCTTCCTGCCCATGCCTTGGGCTCACCCAGGAAGGGTTTGATCATTTTCCATTTCTATTTTCTGACCCTTCGTACACTTCCTTAATGCCTTTATCATCAATTTTACTATGAAACACACTTGTACACTCAGATACATACACATACACACTTTCATTTATTTATACTCCAGAAATCTAGAAATGAATTGGCTTTATTCACATAGCTTTCCTTTTTTTTTTTTCATTTGTTCACTCACTACGGATATGGTGCTGTTAAGGGAATATGTGCTTCACTATTTGTCTTTTTTAATTTAAAATGCAGTTTTGGATATTGGATTGATACTCTTCCGTGGACAATGGCCCAGATCCTGGACCTGCCCAGAGTTCAGATTTTGGCATCTGTTCACTGTTGGGGGGGACCCTGGCTGCACCTTAGCTCTGCTCTGACACCATCGATTGGGTGCTGGTATCCCATGTGTACTTTTTCTGCATTTTGAACCTTAACATTTTCTTGCATAGTAATTTGGGTCATTCATGAAGAAGTTCAACTGTGCAGAGAAATAAATAAAAATAACAATCAAGGGTTTATTTCATGAATAAGGTCTGGATAGGCAACCTAGGGTTAGCATGGAAGGTTTAGGAGGTTCTCAGAGACATGGCTGCTTTCAGCTTCTTCTCTGTTATCCTCAGCACATCCCTGTGCATATCCCTGTGCATGTCCCAAGATGGCTGCTTGAACACCATGCATTACATCAGCATTCCAGGAAGCAGGTAAGAGGTGGTAAAGGAGGCACAGGGTACTCCTGCCAGCTAAGTCAGGTCTTTTTGAGCAACCTGCCTGAAATTCTGACACACCTCTACATACATCTTCTTGTCTGAAAGGCTGGGAAATGTCGCCTTCTGGATGCAGTGTGGTTATGTTTCTTTATCAGTGGAAAAGGGAGAGTAGGTAATAGATGGCAATAAGAATTCTCCGACACATATTTTTACTCCAGGGTGGCCATAAAAGAATAAAGGAATGGGACCAAGGAAGTCAAGGGTCAGAGTTGTGATTCTAAGTATTCTTACTAACAGGAGGTAGGACAGGGAGTAGACCTGATCTGGCTTGTCTGATGGAAGTGATCTTGAACACACTTTGCTCCTAACGTGAGAAACAGGCCACCTCATCTTAATTCCTGTTTGAGACCAAAGTTAATCCCCACAAAACACCTACTCAGAGACTAAGTCCTTTTTTAAATACAGTTTAAGTTCTTTCAAAAGTTTTTAGTTTGTGTTTTTTAAAATGTTTTCTTCCTTTTTCTCTTAAAAAGAGAGTCCCTGGATTTTCTTTTATTTCTCTTTAAAGTTTTGCAATCTCACTCCTAAGTCTTATATTAATGGGGCTGACACACATTCAGATCCATCTGAGGGTGTGGATTCTCCAGTCTTCAAGACTATGTTCTACCATGAGAACCCACTACTGAAGCCTTGACCTTGAAGGGGGCATCTCCAGTGTAGCCCATTTCTCCCTCTCCAGTTTCTGAAATAAGACTTCCTATAAGCCATTCTCAGGGAGAGATGGAGAGTCCCATTTTGTCTGGAGAAACTCTATATGTAGGTGACAGGTTCCCCTGGTAGCCTTGTTACATTACATATACTCTGAGCAGTCCTCAAGGTCACAGGACACATGTGACAGACTCTAACCACTTCCTACTCTGGAGCTGGCTCTGTTGCTAAAAGGTACTCAAGAAAAATCCACTCAATGCCACTACTACGTATTCTAAGCTCGGTCTTCACCACTGCCTGACATTTCCCCTCCCTCTTTCTTGGAGACCTCTCTACAATGCAGAAGTGAGATAGGCACCTAGAACACTTTTCTCTCTAGGATAGGCTTTATTATTCAAGATGGTCTGATAGTGCATTTCCTTGGTATCAGTGGTTCTTCATGCTACCTTGGGGAAAGTCCTAGAACTGTCCAATTCCACACCCCTTACTGAAGTCCAGAGTCCAAACCCTCTCCAGTCTCACAGGTTTATCAAGATCACCCTGTGAACTTGATTCCAAGGAACCAAAGTCTTTAGAGAGTGGTCTATGGTGGCAAAGACAAGATATTTTTCAGGGGAGCTCCTCCTGAAGCCTCTCTAGGTGATAAGGGGCCCATCACTGCCTTTGAAGGTTCTTAGTCCTCCAACTAATCCCAGCCAGGTCGTTGAGAAGTTTGTTCTAAGTCTCAGAGGGCGATGTCCATAGGAATATTTACCTGTGTTAAGACACTCCTAACCTCTTCAGTTTTTTTCCTCCCAGGAGCATATATTTAGTTCAATGCATACTTGACGTACGCTTGGTCATGGTGTCATAACACTATGGTGAGTCATAGTCCACTATGAAGAACAGGTTACAAACAGGAACCAAAATACCAAGGTTTAGAAATAATTTTCTTCAAAAAACTTAGAGAGATAAAATCAAAATTAAAAGTATGGTTCTCAGGGCTTCCTGTTCTAGTCAAGGTAGAATAAGAAGGGCCAGATTTATCCAGTTCCTGAAGGAACTATCATATAGGACAAAATATATGAATTAGTGGCTCTCAAGAAATTGAGTCTCAAGCCAGAAAGGACAGCGTGCCTTTAGAGAAACAGATGGTGTGAGCTCTCTGACTGCGCACTTACTGCCTGGGCAGTTACTATGCTGCACTGGGGGAGGAACTCCCAGGCAGTTCCTGTTCTCAACAGTTGGACAGAAAACCTCATATTTCATGGGGCATCGGGTAAAGAACTGGGGAGTGTCTTGCTTTGGTAATGGATAATTTGACACTAGATCAAATGCTGTTTGGATTCCCACCGACTACATTTTAAAAGCAAGAACTGAAAGGATCAAATTGTTTCCAAGGAACTTAGCCATCCTAAAAGAAAGAACAGAAACATTTATAGAAATACACAAATTTTCAGTCCACCTGCACACCACAACAAGGTAAAATGTTCAAAGTCTTGTATCCAATTATGAATTATCAGGCATAAAAAGAGACAGTAAAAGATTATCCATAACAAAGAGAAAAACCATCAATCAAATCTGACCCAGAAATGACCCATGGCAGAGTTAGTAGACAAAAACATGTAAACAGTAATTATGAATGTATACCATATGTTCAAGAAGCTAGAGGAAAGACTGAATATGTTAACGAGAAATGTGTACATTTTTTGAAGGACACAACCAATTTATAGAGATGAAAACGGCGATGTCAAAGATGAAAAATACACTGATGGCATTAACGGTGGATATATCAGACTATCAGAAGGAAATATAAGTAAACTTTAAGAGGTAGCAGCCAATATTATCTCAAATGAAAATACATCCAGAAAAAGATGAAAAGTATTGTAATTAGCCAAGTATCACTGAGCAGAGAGACAATTTAAGAGGTCAAGCGTGTGTAATTGGAGGGAAGGAAAAAAATCAAATAAACAGTGTCTGAAATTTTCCAAGTATGATTAAAACTATAAACCCACAGATCAGTGCCCATCATGATCAAATTGTTTAAAACCTGTGAAAAAGGAGAAAAAGTCTTAAAAGCAGCTGGAAGGCAGGGAGGAAATGTCCAACACAAAGGAATAGATACTAAGATGACAGCAGCTGTCTCACTGGAAACAAGGCAAGTGGGAAGAGTCTAACAACACCTTTAACCAGTGATGGAGGGGAAGAGCCCCTGTTAACCCAGAATAAAGCCAGTGAAAATATTGTTGAAAAATTAAGGTGAAAGGTGAAATAAAGCCGTCTTCTCATATATCGAAAAAGTGAGAGAATTCATCATACTACAATAATTTTTAAAGAAAGTCCTTCAGAGAAAAGTGAAATGGTACAAGATGGAAACCTGGATCTCCAGGAAGAAGTGAAGACTAAGAGTTACTATAACTACATGGGAAATATAAAAACTTGAAAAATAACTTTTAAAGACTGTTTCTATTAATTTTTTATTTACCACATGTAAAAGGAAAATAGATGACCACAACAGCACACAGGCTAGAAGGGGGGAAGTGAAATTATACTGGGCACTACATCATGTGACATCAGCTGGAGGTAGGCTGTGTTAAGTTAGAATGCATGCTACAAACTCTAAAGCAACCACTAAGTAATACAACAGAGAATTCTGCTGACAGGAGATTCAAAAAAGGCAATGGAATATTTTTAAAGTATACCATTAAGTCAAAAAGGACCAAAGAGACTGATGAGGGAACAAGAAACCAACAGAACAATTGGAAGACAAACATCAAGATATTAGAAATAGTAGATGTAAATCCAACCAGATCCACAATTATACTAAATGTGAGTGATTAAATACCCCAACAGAGTTGCAAATGTGTCAGATTGCATAGAAAACCAAGAACTAACTACCTGGTGCTGCAAAGAAACCTGCTGTAGACGGAAAGGCACATAGTTTAAAACTGAAAAAACGGAAAGGAAAGAAACTGCTAAACAAAACATACACTAAACCAAAGAAATCTGCAGTGGCTATTTTGGTAATAGATAAGCTAGATTTAAGAGCAAAAGGTGTTATAAAAGGTGAAAAAGTCATTGAATCATGATAACAAAGTCATTTCCTCAAAAGAAAATAACAACCTTAAACACTTATGCATGTAGTAACTGTCCAAACTTGTGAATCAAAAACTGAAAACTGGGGACTTTCGGCCAAGATGGAGGCGGAGGTAGACACACTGTGCCTCCTCGCACAATCAGGGGAAGGACAACAACAAATTTTAAAACAGAAAACAACCAGAACTGACAGAAAATCAAACCGTATGGAAGTCTGACCACCAAGAAATTAAGAAACATACATCCATACCGGTAGGAGGGGCGGAGAGGACTCGCACGGCGGGGCGGAGGTTTGCAGACCGGGGAAGGGCGAGGCTGGCCAGGAGAGGTGGTGGCTTCGGACTGGGCGTCCCACTCCCCCGTGAGGATAAACCAGGAGGAACAACTGGGGAGCGAGACAGACCCCACAACCCAGAGTTCCAGCTCTGGGAAATAAAGCCTCAAAGCCTCTGATTGAAAACTCCTGTGGTGGTTGAGGTGGCAGCAGTGGGAGAAACTCCCAGCCTCACAGGAGAGCTTGTTGGAGAGACCCACAGGGTCCTAGAGCACACATAAGCCCTCCCACGGGGAATCAGCACCAGAATCAACACCAAAGGGGTCCAATTTGACTGTGGGTGGCTCGGAGAGTGACTGAAAACTGGCAGAGAGCGGAGCAACCGCCATTGTTCCCTCTCGGTCCCCTCCCCCACAAACAGCGTCACAATGCAGCGACGTGGCCGCCCTGCCCTGGTGAACACCTAAGGCTCTGCCCCTTACTACGTAACAGGCGCACCAAGACAACAAAAATGGCCCAAATGAAAGAACAGATCAAACCTCCAGAAAAAATATAACTAAGTGATGAAGAGATAGCCAACCTATCGGATGCACAATTCAAAACACATAATCAGGATGCTCACAGACTTGGTTGAATTTGGTCACAAATTAGATGAACAAATGAAGGATACAATAAGGGAAATGAAGGAAAATGTACAGCAAACCAACAGTGAGGGAAAGAAAAATGGGACTCAAATCAATGGTGTGGACCAGAAGAAAGAAAGAAAGATTCAACCACAACACAATGAAGAAACAAGAATTCAAAAAAATGAGGAGAGGCTTAGGAACCTCCAGGATGTCTTTAAATGTTCCAATATCTGAATCATAGGGGTGCCAGAAGGAGAAGAGGAACAGAAAGAAATTGAAAACTTATTTGAACAAATAGTGAAGGAGAACTTCCCCAGTCTGGCAAAGGAAATAGACTTCCAGGGAGTCCAGGAAGCTCAGAGAGTCCCAAAGAAGTTGGACCCAAGGAGGAACACACCAAGGCACATCATAATTACATTACCCAAGATGAAAGATAAAGAGAGAATCTTAAAAGCAGCAAGAGAAAAGGAGACAGTAACCTACAAAGGAATGCCCATCAGACTGTCAGCTTATTTCTCAAAAGAAACCTTACAGGCAAGAAGGGGCTGGCAAGAAGTATTCCAAGTCATGAAAGCCAAGGACCTACATCCAAGAATACTCTATCCAGCAAAGCTATCATTTAGAATGGAAGGGCAGATAAAGTGCTTCCTAGATAAGGTCAAGTTCAAGGAGTTCATCATCACCAAGCCCTTATTATATGAAATGTTAAAGGG
>VMDR010018708.1:0-18944 GCA_007922815.1 Macrotus californicus
GCTGGGTAAGTTTAGGTTTTAATGTGAAATGTCTATTTAAATATATATTAAATTACTGAGTTAATCTTTCAAAGGATAGAAATAGAATATATAATTTCCAAGTCAATAGAGGAAAATGAGCAGAAGAACAAAACAAAACAACTTTATGAGACCAGGCAGGATGGGAAAAGCTAGTCAGGAAAAATGTGGAAAATATAAAATAAGTTGTTAGGAATATTTCAGAACAATCTCATAATATAAATAAGTCAAATCTACCTATTCAAGGATATACACTCAGATTACATTAAAAAAATTCAGCCATCTGCAGTCCAGAGACACATATATAAAACAAATTATGCAGATGCCAAAAATAAAGATATCAGACTGTGGAAAAAAACCCCAATGTTATAAATTAAAAATTAATATAAAATAATCATGATTTCTAGGATTTCCATTCAAGTATTCTAGAAGAAATAAGGAAAGAAAGAAAGAATAAAGGGGAAACAGAATAACATTAAAATGATAGGGATAAGAAGAAATTGACAAGATTGGCAAAATATCCATAATTGCTAAAACATAGGATTTGTTATATTATTTCTTTTATTTTTGTGTGTTTAAAAAGTTCTAAAAAGGGAGGCACATAAAAATAGATAAAGGAGAAACTGAAAAAAATCTAGGAGATTACAATGAAAAGTGGTGCTAACAAAATTACAAAATGATGAAATGGACAGTTTTCTAGTAATATAATAAATTGCCAGAATTGCCTTAAGAACAAATGGAAAACTTATTAAATAAAACCTATAACCATGAAAAATCACGAAATCAGTAGTCAAAAATGCCCTCCAACTCTTCAGAAGCATAACTGGGCCCACTGGACCATGGTTTAATGGACAAGTTGCTGCAAACCTTTAAATAAAAACAGATACCTGTTTTACACAAACTGTTTCAGAGGGGAAAACCTACCTATTGGGCTCGTCTAATCTGGATGCTGCATCTGAAAGGGTTGACCATAGAACCTGGGCTCCACACCAGCGGCAGATCACCCGTTCCATCTGGGGAGGTGGGAAGCAGCACAGAGCTGGGGATTGCGGTTCAGTGAGACCTCGGCTTTATCTATAGTATTTTAATTCTCTTCTTTAACAAAGACATGAAACAATATGGCAAAGATATTATGAATTGTTAAACTGTGGAAGGAACATATTAATTATTTTTTATATTTCTAAATTTTTTAATGTTCTCAAAAATCATCAACAAATTACATTGTTTGCTGCTCAAGTTCAACAGCAGAGAAAAATCACCCCTTTAAAGCATATTACGTGCCAATCATCAAATCTGGTCCATGGGGAAGACTAGAATGTGCTATTCTTGATTAAAGAAATCACAAGTAGTTCAAATTAGGTCAAATATAGTAGTTACTATAGGTCTTGTTACAGCACCATCTTTTCTCACGTACATTGATGAAAGGTGTGAGTTTTGTTTTGAAAATATTCATTTGCCTATGACTCTCCAGAGTAGAATAGTTATTAATTAATCAATCACTTTACATTCGGGCATATTTTAATTCAACAAACTTTTGTGGAGTGCCCACTACATTCTGTGCACTACATGACTAGGAACTGTGTTTACAGGGTGGAGAGATAAATTCTGTTCTAAAGGAGGGGAGATGGACAATGAGGTGAATGCAATCGAGTGAAATCAGTGGTGCATAGGGCTACAGAGATCACAGAGGTCCATCCATCTCAGCCCCAAGGATTCGGGAATGTGATGCTTCAATCAAGTATTATTTATTTTAAAGATTTTATTTATTTTTAGTGAGAGGGGAAGGGTGAGAGACAGAGAGGGAGAGAAACATGAATGTGTGCTTGCCTGTCATGCACCCCACACTGAGAACCCCCCCTCTCCTGCCCCCCAACAACCCAGGCATGTGCCCTGACTGGGAATTGAACCAGCGACCCGTTCACAGGCCAGTACTCAATCTACTGAGCCACACCAACCAGGGCAAGTATTATTGTTAATTGTCAAACAAAGGTGGGAGGTGTTGAAGGGAGGAGAGGAAGAAACTTATTAGCAAAAGGAATGGCATATGCACATATGGAGAGAGCATCTGAGGAAGTGCAAGTTTGGGATTGCTAGAGAGGAGGGCAATGAATTCAGAAGTGAGATCATGATCGGGCCTTGCCTCTGCAGCTGAAGATTTTGAACTTAATTTGGGAGCTACAGGAAACCATTGAGATAAGCAATTGTATGCAGGGTGCAGAGAAGCCAGTTTCCACTCTGGCCCCAATGGAAAGATAATTGCTAGAAAGGATGACGTGTTGCACTATCTGTCCAGAGACGCTGATGGAGTAGGGCTCAGCTTGAGCCTCAGCTTTATCTAGTGCTGCATCTCAAGGTACGTCAGCACATGCCTCGTGTGCCGAGGGAGCAGGCCAGGTAACAGTTGATTTGCTCTGGGAAACTAGATACCTCCTGAGAGATTATTCATCCTAAGAAAAGGAAAGTTTGATATATTATGAAATCTTAGAGGTGGAAGGGAAGAAGGAAGATTGAGATAAGATGTCTATTCTATGCATTCCCTTGCTTAACTACCCTGTGAACTCTTGCCTGGGAGGATACTGGGGTGATAAAAAAGAAGTATTTCTTTGGTACTCCTCAACAGGGTGTGACACACAGAAAGATGCACACTTCCTCACCCCCACTCCTCACTTTGCTCTAGAGGTAAGTGTAAATTTGGTACCTCCAGTGGTCAGAAGCTGTGGTACCCAGCAGAAGAGGCTGCAAGGGAAGGGATGTCTTGTGTTGGTACTCAGCGGGGATGATTGACATGTGAGTGCCTGGTGAGCCCTGTAACATCTAGCAAAAGAGGAATAAAATACAAGAAGAGGAAGAAAATATTAGCCTGTTGGACTTCTGTTAGCAAAAAAGGTGGACCCCCCCAAAATGACACAGATATAATTGGCTTGAGATATGGGGCCCCCTTTTCAGTTCGACACTGGCAAACGAGGGCAGGAACCGGCACAGGACAGGCTAAAGAGAGTAGTCCTGAACCGCTTCTCCCAGATGCGGTGCTCAAATCCATGAACACTAGCCCTGGCAACTCCACGTTCTCTTACTGTAAAAGTGTAAAAGCTTAGGTTACTCCCCAGGCTCTAGAGCAAGTGTCCAGTTGCCCTCAGAGATAGCACATCTCTCATCGAAAAGGAAACCCAGCCTGGAGCTTGCATCCAGCTAATCTCTCACATTGCTGCATCGAGGCACTTCCGTTCTCTCATTACTTTCACAGAGAGCAGAGATAGATTTTCATGGCTCTTCACGGCACTGTTCTCTCTGCTCTAATAGCCAAAGGCTAAAGCCAAACGAACTCCGCAGAGAACAATACCCAATTTTGTCTGATTCTTGTTATTCTTCCCGAAACTGCAATGGTGTTATTCTGACTGGCAGATTTTCAAAAGAGATTCATTGAAAATACCCTTGGTCAAATTCACTAAGGAACCGAAGTGGGCGTGTCTGACTAGAATCTCCCTGAACCGTTTGGTAACGGCACATCAAAGGATGGCTGAATCCTTATTTTCCATCAGAAAAATAAAGCCAATCTGAAATCTGAGAGTGTTTTGAGGACAGATGGCATTAGCCTAGTAGTAAACATATTTTTGGCTGCTTCTCCACGCGCCCCCCTCCCGCCCCCAGCCCACAGTAGCTATGTTTAACGCGCTGAGGGAAAGCTGTTGGCTTGCAGAATTTTATTATAGAGCAGAAATATACTTGTTCCAGAGAAGAGGAATTAAACTGGTTCTAAGTCAAATGATGTTAACAGGTGTCACCTCACCAATCCAGGACTAAAATGGGTTACGGTAAAAAGGATTCATATGACTTTTTCTGGCTCTTGCTGCACCTGTTATGCAAAACTGCATGTCCCTGTCGTGTTCCTCTTGATTATTTCCTGAGACTCCAGGGTGTGTGCTACGTATGTGCTCACATACAAGTACTCTTGGAGAACACACAGTGCCTGCCATTGCCTGGCTCTTTAGCTCAGGCTCCTCTCTGCTGCTAGTTAAGGCCTGCACCGCTTAATATAAATGTCAAATAAATCTCCATCAGTATTGCTGCTTCTGCCAGGCTATGTGACACTTCAGCAGAATGCCATTACATTGCTGGTTCCACGGATGAGCTGAGGTCCGTGACAAGGCACAGGGAGAGGAAGGAACCCTTTCTCCTGGTCAACATTACATCCTGTTGATTGAGGTTAATAGCTAAAAGAGTTATGGAGTTTTTATCCATAGCTCTCTTCTTCTCCTAGAACCCAGTCTCCGAGCTGTGGAAAAACAGGAGGGTAGAGTGTGGGTATGGTGGCCGCAAGGGTGTGCCTCTTAGATCTGACCGCATGGTAACTGAGGTGGCCCCAGCTGCTGTGCTCTCACATCGTAGGCACGTCTGAACAGAGGCTACGCTCTCCACAAGCAACCCAGTTCTTGGGAGACATAGGACACCTCTGACGGGTGACTAACTTGAGGTTTCCTAACTGACTTCTCAAACTTTCCTTAGAACTGAACTGCAGTCTGTGATGTTTCTACCCAATCATCCTGTTTTTCTTTGTCTTGCTGTTTTAATGACTCTCTCAGTTTCCTCCTTCTCTCCATACATTTTCCTCACAGGCATTCCCCCTAATAATACATTTTCCTTTTGCCCATTTAGTCCCATCTTAGCATCTGCTTCTCAGAGGACCTGGACTGACACCGTGAATTTGCGTTATGTGAAATGGAATGACGGTCTGTTCTCCCTGTTGCTGAACCACATTTATCTTCTTGGTCACTTCCCTTCTGAGCCTTCTCTCCCGGGTGACTTCTAGGTCCTCTTATTAGTAGACTTGACGTGGACCTCCACCTCCCCCACTCATGTTTGCCAGGCACGCTCAGACATATCCACATCTCAGTAGGAGATATGAGAGGAGGATGCTCAAGCCAAGCCCCTTGCTATATACGCTCTAGAGCAACTATTATGACTCTTCAGGGGTTTGATGCACAGCTAGAGAAACAAAAGCAATACAAGAAATTGCCCCTCCTTTGAAATTAAAATCTAGCTAGTGAGGCAAAAATCGCACTTGTGCCACAAGTGTTTAAAAACACCAATAATAATCAGTAACTTTTCAAAGACAGGGAGAGGACTTTAAGAAATAGGGTTTCCTCTTTCTCTGGGCTTGTACTCATGTGTTTGGAATAATGAATAGCAGAAAGCTGTTTCTTTCTTTCTGAGCAGCTTCATGACCCGCTGGATGTGAAGATGTGAAGGTGAGAAAGGCACCTTGATCACCATACTCATTACTGTGATGTACTAAGAGCTTACCGCCTTTAACGAAGGTCTTGCTGAATTCTCCCATTGTGTCACAGACTGGTAGAATTCACGGACTGACATGAGGTCTTCATTTTTCCCTTCCCAAAGAATTATCCCTAAGAACATACGTGGTGGTGACGGGGGTGGGGGAGATAAATGCCAATTAGATCTTCAACGCTAATGTCAATATAAATGTTGTTTTCTTGATATTTTCGGCCCTTGGCCAAATTCTAGATTAATAGGCATAGAAATAATGTCAATGATTATTTAGTGTGTTCTCCTGATGACGGGCAGAACAGCACCTTGAGAGAAAATTGGTATGGAATGAATGCTGTTAAGTCCTGGGAATTGCTCGCAGAAAGAAAAGGGTCAGCACAGTGAAGGAAATCAGCACAACTGAAGGGATGGTTTTGCTTCGGCGCTGAGGTTTGAAATCTTGTTATTCTCAATTTCCTGAAGGAGAGGCAGCAGTGTTGATATTTTTAAATTTTAATCTTAATTGTTTTTGTTTATTTTATTTTTATTGTATTTTTTCCATTATGCTTTATCCCCCTTATCCCTTATCCCTCCCGCCCTGCCATGACCACACAGTTGTCCATGTCCAGGAGTCCTTTTTTCTTATTGTTCGATCCCTCCACCCCAATGTTTTTTTAATGGACTGGTAGATCCTCAGGGTTACTCTCCCTTAGGCCTTTGAATAGTTGTCATGTGACTCTGGGTGGCTTGCGTAGTTTTCTGGAGAGGGTTCTGTCAAACTGATGACAAGCTAAATTACTGGTGTAATTCCACTCTCTGATTACATCACTAGCTAAACCGCTAAAATGCAGAAGCTTCTGAAGTCTACACCTGGGAACTGGTCTATGTGCTGGGCACAATATTCCAGTACAATGTTGGATAGACTTAAACAGGACAACTAGATAGACAAATTGAACTGACTCATGAATAAGCAATAAGATTTTCCCTCCAAATTACATTGAAATTGACCAATTCAACTAAATTGACAGATTGGTCAACTGTTTTCTGATATGTTAATACTTCCATATTATAGTGAATGTTTTCAATATTGTAGAGCTAATTCCTATTTCTACATGGACAAAATACATGCTTATCCCATAAACCCAATACCAACACATGGCATAGTATAAATAATTTGATTCGACATGAATTAAAGGAAAGGATTTTTCAAGTGTCAAATTCCTTTACCAAAAATATTGATATCTTGGGGATTTGAGATTATGTCTATGCAACTTCCAACATGAATAAAAATGTAACATAAAGATTTTTTCCCTTTGGGTGGTGAAATTCAAGGTAATTTAAATTTTCTTTATACTTTTACATTTTCAAATTTTTACAGTAATACGTATTTTTAATTGAACCAAAAATAATTTTGAGTGTAAAAAGGGACAGGTGTTGTTTGATGACTAGGAAAACATTCTTAGCATTTGAAACAACCTGGCAAGGGCTTGGAGGCAAAGGACAGAAATCTGACTACATTCGAGGAGTTTGCCAGATGGCAACACAGAACTGCCAGTGTTGGATTTGGCTATGATTATTATATACTATTTGTCACTTCAGCAAGCTATCTTTTTACAAGACATGTGGCAACAGAATGTTGTTTTAAGATTACCCATCATTGGACTTATTATACTGAAATGAAGATATGGCATGGGAAGTCTTTCAGTAATGTCTCTGAGGTATGAAAATTTTGTTTGTGCCTTCTGGGAAGGAATTATTTTGCTTGACCCAAATTGTGAATTCAGAGGGGAGATTTGCTCTATTAACTATAAAGAAGGGGTTTGCTGAGCAAACACAATTTTGGCGGTCATGTTTACAGTGCTTAATTGATGTGCTTTCAAGTCTAGTTAAATATTTCGGAGGCTCTCTTTACCTCCACACATCTGGAATATTCATTACAAACTCATCTCAGCCGTCTAGTTTTAGTCAGGGCTTATGTTTGAGAGTTACACAATTCTCTTTCTTTCCAATATGTGTTCTATGTAACTTATGTTTTTCACCGGATTTGACCAGTTCTCCTTCTACCTCCAGCCACCCAAATGACTGAGTTTTGCTGTATGAGTTTGCTGCTGTATTAACTTACTGACAGTGATATATACACCATGGCTTCCACAGCTGTTTAGATGAAACTGTATATTAATGTGTAAACTTGCAACATACAGCTTAGCTGGAAAGGTGTGCGGAGCAGGTGACTGAGGAGATAACTTTCACTGCTTGGACCAAAGTCAGTTTCGAAGGAGCTCATGATGCCTGTTGACTTTTGGTGTGTGTGTGTGTGTGTGTGTGTGCAAGGCAAGAACTCTCCACACTGTAAATAGCTAAAGATATGGGTAGTGAAATGGAGTCCCATTTTACACCCTCACATGCTGAGTATGGGGGGGTCGCCAAATGCAGTCCTGGTTTGTTAACATTAGTCTCTCACTCTTGGTTTATGATGTTTTAAAAACATGGTAGAGATATCCATGAAGGTATAAAAGATAAAATTAAAACCTGCATCAATTGTAGCAAAAGTCAACTGGAAAGAAAAGATTTTAAGTCCCTGGGGTGTTGATACAAATTGGCAGCCAAAGGTACCGAGTCTTAGTCAACATATTTCACGTTCTCCTAAACACAAATAGCCCGAAACCTTGGGAGGTTGTTCCTTTGAGATGTTTCATCAGTGACATCACAGTGATTGCCACCTCCCTGGGGCTACTTTAGGCCCTGCCCAGAGTCCAGGACTCCAGACAGCCCAGGAGACCAGCAGAAGTTGGAGCCTGAGTCAGAGAGAGAGAGAGAGAGAAGAAGAGAGAGAGAGAGAGAAAAAGAGAGAGGGGGAAAGAGGAGAAGCCTACCACAGCAGGTACGTTCTTGACCCAAATCAGAGGACAGTGTGTGTGTGTGGGGAGGGTGCACAAGCTGCAAATGGAAAGGCAGAGAATGTTTGCGTTTCTTAGTGAAATAGGCAGTATTTATTGTGCACAGTGTTTCTTAAGGTATAAAGGGACTATTATTGATTTCTGTTTTCCTTTTTTCACCTCATAATATGCATTTTTCTCTCTTCCTCTTTAAGGACAACTTTTTTGTATCATAGAAGAAAGTTTGCCTTTGCTCAGTCTCCATTCAAAGAAAGTCAATATCAAACAATTTATTCAGAGTGTTTTTGGGGGGGTTTTCTTTCATCCATATGGCAATCACTTTGGATCAGATGGTGTGATCTTGACTCAAGAGAAAATTTAAAATAAATCCAAAATTGCCTTTGTGGCTTCACAGCAGAAAAATGAAGTTTGCTGATATGAATTTCTGACTAACTCTGGTATAAATGTGTGTGAAAGTTAAGTTCACACCTTACAATGAGAAGGTGTTGATTGAGTTGGATTCATTGGAAATTCTCACCTTAACTCTGTAACAACAAATATTTAAGTGCACCATCGAAGTGCAAGAAAGAGTATGAGGTAAATCACAGGAAATACAAAAGTGTGATGGATAGCCTTTCAACTCAAAGACTGCTGAAAAAATGTAAAGAATGCATAAAATATACAGTTTGACAGTAATTATAAGGCAACACCTATGTGACTATCACCCAGATTGAGAACCACATCATTGCCAGCCCCCCATAAGTCCATCCTGGTCACCCCACCTTCTGCCCCACCATACGCAATCACAGTCTTGATTGTTGAGATAATCTTGTCCATGCTCTTCTTGATGTTTTCATCATCTAGGCCTGCACTCCCAAACAATATGGTTACATTCCCTGTTTTTGACTTTGTAGAGATGGAGTCATATTCCACGTTTCTTTTGTAAATTCTTCTTTTGCCCAACAGTTATATTTATGAGATTTACCCATTTTGTTGAGGACTGTTGTGGTTCATATGTTTTCTTAATTCAATAGCATTTAAGTGCATGAATATACCACACCTCATCCTCCACTGCACTGCTGATAGACACTTGAGTTGTTTCCAACTTGGAGATGTTGTGAAAACGTTGCTTCGAACACCCTTGTGGAGGCATTCTTGTATGTACATGCTTGAGTTCGCAGAGCAGAGGTGAAATCGCTGGATAACAGGGAATGAGCATTATCAACCTTGATAAACAGTGTTCAGTTCTTTTCTCAAAGTGGTTGAAAATTTACACTAACTTTGTTTAGCCAGGGCAGTTAATTTCAGTAATAACTCATTCTTGTAATCATTGCCTTGGAGTAATCATAATTCTAGCAACTCGTTCTAATCTGCCAGTTCTAGCTCTGCCTCTAACTTGCTATGCATCATTATGCAATTTAACCTCTCTCTAAAAGCCAAAATCTTAGCTGTGACCTAAGATAAAAATCACAGTAATACATGCCTGAGCTGTTGTGAAGGTCACACGAGCAAAGCAGTGGACGACTGGGTTCAATATTTTAAACCCTGTGTGTTCCTTTGGGGTTTCAATATTAAAGCAGTGGGTTCAATATTTTCCCAGTGTGTTCCTTCCCAGAGTGTCCCAGTGGGACACTCTCCATGATTCCCTTTATTTAAGAGCGTAATCCAAAGCAGATTTGGTGGGACTGTTATTTTGCCCTCCCTACATTGTTTTGATCATTAGAAATAGTTTCATATTTTTTTGCATATCTCTGTATTTCTTCAGAACTTACCCAAATAAGGAGGTGTTTGGACCAGGATTTGATTTTATTAGTAAATTCATAAGGAAAAGTGGGCCTCTGATTCTCATGCCTATGCCTCCAGGCTCCCTGATTGGACTCGTCACCTTCCTGTCCCCTCTGCTCTTGTGTACGTCTTTACGCCTTCTCTCTGCTTCCTTGACGCATTTATTTTCTTCTGTTTACTCTCTACTTCAGGCAAGTGTTTGTAGAAAGATTTTCATTGTCAGTCTACTATATCCTTCATGCAGGATGGGTAAGAATGAAAAGATAGGTAAGAATTAAAAGGAAAACGAAACGTACGTCAGTCATCACTGGCCCTGTTTTAAACCAAGATTCAACAATAGGCTGGTTGACACCATCTGATTTCAACTTGTATGTTATACTAACAATGAAATCATATGAGAAATGATTATTCAGCCGGTTTATAGAATTAATAATTTGATCGAATAATAATACATCAAATATAGTAGTTACAATGAATAATTCAGTCAGGTTAGATGGTTAAAAATACTAGTCAGGCTACCAGCTTGCCAAGAACCCTTTCTGCCCCATGAACCCCCACCTTTGGGAAATTAAAAGACACCCTTTTCCCCTAAACTTTCCACTCTACAGGCAATTTTGTCCTAAGTATCTAAAATATTATCTTTTACCTTTAATTTCCTTTGCTTTTCATATACAAAGTGTCAATTATGCCACACACTGAAGGCAATATTTCTTTCAACTGCACTCCATATGTTCTCAGAGTATGGTCTCCTAAGTGTACTATATGTACAAACTTTAAAGATACCATCCCTGCTCTTTGAAGTGTTTACAATCTAAGCACATCCTAGACCCGACTAAAAATAGCTGGCGCAAGCCCTTTTTGAAATTGAAGTAGCCATGTGGTTAACACTTGCTCTTTGGACTGAGCGCCTGTTATGTGAAGGATTTTGGTTTGACTCCACTAGGCTCTGTGCCCAACACAGTGCTTATAAAAGACCAAACAGATGTTGAAACTACTTCATACTTTCAACGGGGTTAGATTGAGACTTGCAGCAACCCCAAACCTGCAAAAGTATGATATCCTACTTCTGTATGTAATTCAAAGCACTTGAACAATAGTAAAACATAACTTTTTTTTTTTTCTGTTTGGTGACTTTGCTGGCTGGTACTCTAAGTTAGCAAAGCAAGCACACACATATGCACAGACACTGAAGTTGGAGAGGGAAAAAGGTAATATTTTATATTTTATCAAAAGTACCAATTGTACCAAAAGTACCAACACCTGGCTGGTGTGGCTCAGTGGATTGAGCACTGGCATGTGAACCAAAGGGTCACCAGTTGGATTCCCAGTCAGGGCACATGCCTGGGTTGTGGGCCAGGTCCCCAGCAGGGGGCACATGAGAGGCAACCACACATTGATGTTTCTCTCCCTCTCTTTCTCCCTCCCTTCCCCTCTCTAAAAAGTAAAATAAATGAAATCTTAAAAAAAAAATTGGATATGACTTAAAAAAAGGATTTCTACATATTTAAAAAAGTACCGATACAATCATTACAGCAAAAAAATCAGAGCTATATTGGTCTTTTTGACATCAGGCAGAAAAGGCTGTCTGTCTGTATCAGCGATACAGAACAGATAGGATGTGTGATTATCTATCTATCTATCTATCTATCTACCTATCTATCATCTATCTATCCATCTATAATTGGCTCATGTGATTGTGGAGGCTGGCAAGTCTAAAATCTGCAAGGTGGGTGGGCAGGCTGGATACCTGGGGAAGAGTTACAAGCTGTAGTCCAGAGCTATAGTCTGGAGGCTGGACTCTGAGATCAAGGTGTTGAAGAGCTGATTTCTTCCCTGGATTGCGGATGAGGATGACTGTCTTATCCCTGTCTTCTCAAGGCCTTCCCTCTGTACCCGTCTGTGTCCTAATCTTCTTATAAGGATACAGAGCATATGGGATTAGAGCCCATCTGAATGACCTGGTTTTAACTTAATTACCTCTGGAAAGACCCTGTCTCCAAATACGGTCATGTTCTGAGATATTGGGGGCTAGGACTTCAACATACAGATTTTGGGGGACATAATTCTGGCCATACACTGTCCTCTTCCCCAGTGTTGCCATTTCCTTTGAGGAAGGAGTGCTCATTGATCTTCCCTTGTTTTCTTTGTTGCTTTTTGTCAGGAGGTGAGGACAAGCAGGAGGTCTTTGGTGTGACCTCAGAAGCCTGCCTTTGGTTCTCACTGAGCCACTCTGAGAATGGAGCGGTCCGGCCGGGAGCTGTGTCTCAACTTCACCATCGTCCTGATCACAGTCATCCTGATGTGGCTCATTGTGCGGTCCTATCAGTGAGACGGCATGCCACTCTCCTGGGACTGACTGCCACGCTCCAGAGCTGCCTGTGGTGTGCCCTGAGATCCCACTGCTGTAATGGGATGCCTCTCTCAGCACCCCAAGGCACTTCTGACCCGCACACACAGTATCTGAGCTGCCTCCAGTGTTAGGATCAATGGTGTGTTCTCTAAAGATGCTGCTCTCAAGGGCTGCCCAGCGTTTGCCAGTGAACATTAGATTTATTCCCCAACTTAGATAAGTCATGAGGTTAAACTGAAACTGGATTCATGATGACGTAGAATGGTAAAAGGCCGGTGAGCTGTCTCACCACAACACATGCCTGCAACCCACAGTGTCTACAACCGCACTTTAGATCACCCTCCAGAAGGAAGAGATGGTAGAGGAAGTCTTTGTCAGCCCCTGTCACAGCTATCACGTGAATAAAGTTAAGTCAACCCCAAAAATGACTTTTAGAATTTATTTTAGCCTTTATTTGTGATACTGCATTTGCCCCTTGGCTGGGATTGAAGTGACAAATGTTACTGTATTTCTAGCATTTGAGCTAAGCCAAGATGCTCCAACTGCTGAGGATTTGAAACTGAGTCAATTTAGAGTGTCACATTTCAAATAATTCCGTTGGCCCAGTGCTCCCCCAGCTTTCCTTCTGAACACTAGTTCAAGGGCAGAATGAGTCCATTCTGCTAAAAGGCTGGGGGCAGAGCCTGAAGGGTCCACTAAAAACACAAACTCTCTTTGAAGTCTGTGTGTTTTCTTTAAAATTCACAAAAATGTATGTTCTACCCTATAATAGCTCCATGTTGGTTTTAATAGAAGTATTTAACATTATTCTCCACTGAGTAAAAGTAGAACATGAGTCATGGTCCAGGTTTGGTTATTTCCGTTTGGTTATTGTCGTTAGGCAAGTAAAGCCAGTCAAATAAACTACACTTATAACAAGAAGGAAAATAGAAAATACAAATGTACCTGGATGTTCATAAGAGGTATACAAAATAGATGTTTCTTAAACACGTTGCTGAAGCACCCCACGTAAACAGAGCAAATTTATTCTCGTGCCGATTCGGAGGCGACCACGGGGCAAGGGGATTTTGTCAGTCTCAGCTGTCGGAGCGCGCTCCGGAAGGCGTTCCCGGCTGAGAAGTGGCCTATGGCGGTGGGGTAGCCCGCCGGGCACTGCGGCTGTCAACCCCGGTGCGCAGTCTATGCACTCAGGGGTGCTTTTTCATTTCTGCTGGGTCCCATTCAGACCACTTAAATAAAAACTCGGGGGTAAAGATGCATTTTCCCAAAGTCCTCTGGAGCACTGTGTTGTACAGCGGGAGCGGAGACGCACCAGTGTCTGCCAGCACTTCTCAATCTTTGATGTGGGTATGAGTCGCTAGGAGCTCTCTTTTAAGTGCAGATGCTAATTCAGTTCTGATTCTGATTCAGTCGGGACAGGGCCTGAGATTCTGCGTTTGGAACAAGCTCCTAAGTGATGTCAGAGCTGTGGTCCATTGTCTGCCCATGGGTTAGCATGTGAGACTCACTTGGAACTTTTAGAAACACAAGCTCGAGCCCTATTCCCAAGAGTTTCTAATTTAGTTGGTATGGGCGTAAATCTTTTTTGGGGAGGGCTTCAGGTGATTGTAACCTGCAGCCAAGATTAAGAGCCCTGATACTATAGTTAAAGGAAAAAAATTGTCATTATTTTGAGAGGTTTCCAGCCAAAGTTGGGAAATAGCAGCATATGGTCTTCAATGGCTTGTCCCTAGTTTCAGGGTCAGACTGCACACATGGATGTGCTATTGTCAATGATTCGGTGTGCCACACACCTACACACAGGCACGTGGCTCGAGGTCCCGTGGCACGAGGCACTAGTCTTTTCCTCACTCAGAAAAACAAAGCAAACAATAGAACCCTCAGAGCATCTCCTGATGTTCGAGAAGATGTGTGTATAATGGTGGGGGGCAGGAAATGAACAAAAGAAGTGACATTCTTTCACCCATGTCTGAGTTCTCCTGCCAACATTTACAGGTGTCATTTGTTGAATATACTGCATGTGAATCTGAAGTCCTGGACTGGACACATTCTATACAGTATGCACTTAGCAGATATGAGGACTGAGGATCATGAACCTCACTTACATAACCAGAAGTAAGTGGTGGAGCTAGGACGGCAAAAACATCATCTTAATCTCTGTTGGGGACTGTATCCAAATTATGCTTTGTTAGGGATCTCCAAACCATTTGATCATAAGTTTACCCTCACATTCTTTAGCATTCTAAGATAGCCTAATTAGATGAAGGTAACAGCTGTAATTCTCTGTGGAATTTCTCTTTGCTTGTCAGTCCTCATCTCCTTTCTCCTGCCTTTCTCTTCCTAACTTCCCATGATGGGATCTACTGATAGGATCCATTAATACACCACTTTAGGGACCACTTTTTCAGGTAAGACGTCCATTAGTAATCTCAGTAGTGTGGCTAGCAATGATGCCTAATTTCTTCCACATTTCAGGAGTCCTAGTCACGATGGCTAAATCCAGTCTGACTTATACACCTCCTGTTATGTATAACATTTCCTGGGACCTCAGGGAACAGCGTGAAACTCCAAAGGTCAGAGAACATGACAAACTCAGGAAACGGGAAATACCTGTCTAGCTGGAGCTTGGAGCACCTCTCCAGCCACTGGCAGAAGTGATGCCACACAAGGGCAGATGTCAAGATTCCGGCTGCATCTGATCTCCTAGGTTGGGCCACCTCTGGGATCTCTCACCATCACGCCTCACTCACTGGAAGAGACCTCCTGCCATCAACAACTGTCCAAACGATATTTGAGCTTGCACAGAACCTAGACATGGGCCTTGGAGCACCTGGCCATCTTTATCCACAGCAGCCAGGTCAGTTCTCCTGCACTTACCGTGTTACCCTTTGAGCAGCTTTCTGTTGAGTGATGGTCTCTTTTTGCCATAATCCCTGGGCCGCTGAGATCCCAGCACATCTGAAAGTCGAACTGCTCATATTGCAAAGCCAATGAAACATTAACACTTTAAAAAGAGGTTATCCTGTAGTTCTGGCTTAGGCTTTTCTAGCAGTCTTCCCTAAACTCACCACTTAATTGGACATCCTTTGGAACATCTTATTTTTATCTATTTTCTTACACTGAGAAAACACCCGAGGTTTTACCAGTTTCTGGTAGTCCCAATGCCATATCTGGTCACCAAATCCTCTCCCAAGGAGTGCCCTATAGTTGCTCTCATAGGCATAAGTAGTTACCCAGGTAATTCACACCCAAGCCATGACTCCAAGAGCAGAGCCCCAAAGGATGTCCGCCTGCTCAGCTTCTTTAACCACATTTCCTCTTTTGCCCCTGGGCCCAGACAAGAGTTTGTGAAAATTGTCATAAAATGGTAGTGCTTCCACTGTTCTCTTTTAATTTGGGGCTGTCAATCAACCTGGAAGGCATCTTCAGAGGATATTCCTCTTTCATTTCTATTATTTTCTTACTGCTAAGCTGTCCCTTTTGCTCCTCCGAGACAGAGCTCTTTCTGTCATCCTCGCGTACTTCCATGACGGTCTGGGCACCTGACCTGCGCCGTTCTCAGAGGGGGTCCCAGAGTCTTCCTCAGCAGGCAGGGTGGCCTGTTACCATCTGGAAATCCCACCCAGAAAGTATTTATGGGCAAAATAAATTAATTGGTTCTGCTCCCCTTTCCTCTGAGTAATTTATATCTGCCATTCTCCTAGATATATTTTATTATTTTTCTGCTTTCAGAATGTCTTTTCAAATAATTCTGGCAGAGAAGACCCTCCTTAGCTGATCCATGTCTGTCTGTAGTGTCTCTTCTGTCTCCTTGCCCCACATGCCTCACCCAACCCCTCTTTTCAACCGTCTCCTGCTATTTTTAGTTTTCAGGTATGCTGTGCTGTGGCCTTGTGTACCTATTCCCTTTGCCCAAACTGTCCTCTTTTTCTTTTTCTGGCTAATTCACTTGTTAAGATTTCCATTAGGTTTTATGACCTCTTAGAAGTTATCCCCGGATGACTCCCTTCTCTGAGCCTCCTGCCCAACAGGTTGATAGCACTTTTTACACTGTATGGTGTGTTTGTGTGTCTTTCCCATGTTTGCTTCTTGTCTATGGGACTCTCTTCAATGCTAAATTTTAGTTCCTAGCTGGTCCATCATTAGATGAATGTATTAAATACATCAATACATGCTTGGCTAGGTATAGGTTTGGAATAGAGATGTACTCATTTCTTATTTTTGAATTCTCACCCAAGTATATATATTTATTGATTTGAGAAGGGGGAGAGGGACAGATGGAAAGAGACAAAGGGAGAGAGAAACATCGATGTGAGAGAGAAGCATGGGACAACGCTCCTACGAACTGAACAACCTGGCCAGAGCAGCCGGTACTCATTTCTTTTTCTTTTTTTTTAATTACTTTATTGTTGTTCAGTTACAGTGGTCTGCATTTTCCCCCCACTACTCCCCCCCACCCCAGCCAATCCCACCTCTCTCCCTTGCTCCCACCTTCCCCCTTGGTTATGTCCATGTATCCTCCATAGCGGTTCCTGAAAACCCTTCTCCCACTGTGCCTTCCCCCCTCCCCTCTGGCTATTGTTAGATTGTTCTTAATTTCCATGTCTCTGGTTATATTTTGTTTGCTTTTTTCTTTTGTTGATTATGTTCCAGTTAAAGGTGAGATCATATGGTATTTGTCCCTCACCGCCTGGCTTATTTCACTTAGCATAATGCTCTCTAGTTCCATCCATGCTGTTGCATAGGGCAGGAGCTCCTTGTTTCTCTCTGCTGTGTAGAATTCCATTGTGTAAATGTACCATAGTTTTTTGATCCACTCATTGACTGATGGGCACTTAGGTTGCTTCCAGCACTTGGCTATTGTAAATTGTGCTGCTATTAACATAGGGGTGCATAGGTTCTTTTATGATGAGGTACATGATCTGTGCTGACCACAGTGTAATAAAGAGGGGACATGAAATCTGTAGTTCTAAAAGTTCTATTACATTAATGAGCAAACCAAACCTTGCAAACTTTAGGGAGTAGAAACAGCTTTCCTGAATGCAATTTGCCTCTTTATAAAATATGCACGGTGCCGACCTACCTCTATGGCCACCCTGAGCAGCCTGACAACGTTAATGAATGCTTACTCACCAAAGCCCAATGTGTTGAGCATATTATTTAGTTCATTTACAAACAAGGTGATACTGGAGAAATTTACATTTTTCAAGCTGGGGTTAAAATTTCATTTGTAAGAAGACTACGTAAGCCCTGGCTGGGTTGCTCAGTGGTTTGGAGCATTGTCCCATACACCAAAAGGTTGAGACTTTAATCCTGTCGGGGCACATACCCAGGTTGCAGGGTTTGATCCCTAGTTGGGGCATGTATGGGAGGCAACCTATTGATGCTTCTCTCTCACACTGAAGTTTCTCTCTCTCTCTCTCTCAAATCAATAAATGTATGGTCAGGTGAGAATTTTTTTAAAAAAGAATATTTAAACAAACCTTATTGCACGCTTACTGTGTGTTGGAAAATTATTTTATTTAATTCTCTTTAGTCTTTTGAAGTATTTATTTTTATTCATACCTTAAAAGTGAGAAGACTAAGGCTCAGAAAGACAAATGACCAGCCCCAAAACACAGAGCTAGTAAGAGGTAGAGCTGAGAGTCAAAGTCATTCTTTCCAACTCAGAACAGGCAGAGCGCTTTCCAGTTGCCAAGGCTGCTCCTCTGTGCTATTAGATAAGCAACTCGAGGGCAGAAGAATGTTCCTTAACTCTGGGCAGAAAATGCCGAAGACATGGTCTGTATCAGAGGCCTCCAGGCAAATAAATACTTTAATCTCTTCACAACTCAATCATACTGTGTGCAACTTACTCAATTCTGTCTCTCAGGAGTTTGAAAAAAAGCCCTGGAATGGTCTCTTCTTTGTTAGTCAGCTGAGCAGTGATAAGAAGGGACCAGGATACTGATAGTAATTAAGCTGTTTTCAATGCCTCAGTTTTATTTAAAGGGAGGGATTAAGCGGAAGTGTCAGCTCCCTCTACAGTTTTGGCTTGCTAGTTATACACAACTGCAGGAGTTTGTCACACGGAGATGTTTTCACCTCACACTTCTTAGATCATTTTAAAGTAAAGCATTGAAAAAAGCACAGGCTTTGAATTCACACTGTATTTTGCTTATTAATATGTAACCTCAGACAAGTTATTAAACTTTTGTGAACTACTATTTTGTTCACTATAAAATAGAGAATAAGCCCTGGCCGGGGACTCAGTTGGTTGGAGTGTTGTCCTGTACACCAAAAGGTTGAGATTCGATTCCTAGTCGGGGCACGTATCTAGGTTACCAGTTTGATACCCGGTCAGGGCACGTAAGGGAGGCAACCAACCAATCAATGTTTCTCTCACACATCAATGTCTCTCTTCTCCCCCACTTCCTCTCTCTCTAAAATCAATAATTATATCTTCAGGTAAGGATTTAAAAAGAGAGAGAATGAATAGAGAGAGAGAGAGGAAGAGAATAATACTTTCTTTGTAGGAAGAAAGTAAGATTAGGTATTATTTAGATATCCTGTCTTTAATTACATAACAGTATCTGGCAATTAGTAAATACTCAATAAATGGCAGTTAATATTACTATAACATAAATAAACATCTACAATGCTTGGAACAT
>VMDR010018709.1:0-18945 GCA_007922815.1 Macrotus californicus
TTTTATTTTTTCCTTTCATTAAAAAAATGTTTATTTCTAAGTCCTCCTTTTAAATCCTAGTGGGTGCTATTTTTAAAAATGATCTGTACATTAAAACTATGTTTACATTCATTCTATCTACCTTCCACCAATTGTATATCTATGACTATTGAAAGAATCAGTCAACTATACAAAGGAATGGCTATAGAAATGCAAAAGTGCAATAAAAACAGAAAACAAGAGGTAGAGCAGTCAAAACAAGTTCAATTCTTTTCAGCAATATCCCCACATAGGAGAAAATGGTGGGCTTCCAAATGATAGCTTTTTAGGATTTATGCCACTCACAGGGAAGTAGTAATATGGTAGATGCAAGAAAGGAACACTACAAGAGAAAATGGTTTTCTTGGAAAACAAGTCTAATAAAGAGGCAAGACACACTCACTTTGAACATGAGACACAAACATTATTATGCTTCATTTACTTTTGCTCTAAGTTAACAAGTTGTTGCTAACTTCATATCTTGATAATATTTTTTGGAATGACACCATGAAAGACAGGGACAGATGTTAAGATGCTGATTTTATAGAGACCAGAGGAGATAAACATCTGGCCTAAGGTAGCATAGCCAGAAGTCGGTGTTGTTAGTAATTGAGTCCAAGTTTTCTGATTCATAGTTTAAAATCCTTCATATTTTATTCTAAGACATTATGTATTGTAGCTTGATAGAATGTGTTGATTAGAAGAGGAGAAATGAGTAATATGTATCTTAAATTTTGCAGCGGAACCCTGGCTGGTATGGCTCAGTTGGAGTATCTTTCTGTAACCTAAAGGTTGCAGGCTCAATTTCAAGTCAGGGCACATCCCTAGGTTGTGGGTTTGATCCCCAGTCCATGTGCATATGATCCTGGGTCAGGGCACATACTGGAAGTGACCAATCAATGTTTCTCTCTCACATCGATGTTTCCCTCTCTCCCTTTCCCCTCGCTAAAAGAAATGAAAAAATATTCTTGGATGAAGATAAAAAAATTCTGCAGTGGATAGTCTCTTGTTACCTACCAGATCCATTCTCTGTTTCTCTTTGCCTTTTTGGGGGCCTCAGGGGGCTGGCATGTATGAACTACATCACCCATTTCCCTTGCTTTTCAGATTCTTGTGGAATTCAGCCATTTGGAGGCACCCACTTTCACTCCTGCAATGCTTTGGCATAACTCTCTCAGTGTCTGCCTTCCTCTAAGCCTATTGCTTTTCTCAAGTTTCTCCACCCCCATCCCTACAAGGTTCCAACTCTAGCTCGTAACAGTTTTTCCCAGGAGTGTAACCACCTCCTCTTGTGCTAGTTCTAAGTGCCTCTGCATCCTTTGCTGGTTTCCTGCATCCTTCCCATCCCTGTGTACATTGTCCCTTCATTAGGAGTCCCTTCAAGACACATCACTGTCAAAAATGCACTTCAATCTAATCACGAGGAATTATCAGACAAAACAAAACTGAAGGACCATCTACGAAATAACTGGCCTTTATACTTCAAAATGTCAATGCCGTAAAAGAAAAGCAGACTGAGGAAAATTCCAGGTTAAAGGAGACTAAAGAAACACAGCACCTAAATGCAATGTGTGATTCCCAGATTGGACTCCAGACAAGATGATCACTTTTTGCTATAAAGAACATTATTGGTAAAATAGGTGAAGTATAAGTAATGTCTGTGCATTAGGTAATGATAATGTGTCACTGTTAATCTCTTGATTGTGATGATTGTACTGTGATTATATGAGATACTATCCTTACTGCTGGAAAATGCACATTAAAATATTTAGGGAAGTAAAGGGAAGTGGAGCAGAAAAATATGTGCTTACATAAAGAGGGGGAGGAGAGAGAGAGAGAGACTGAGAAAGAAATAGTGATAAAGTGTTAACAACTGGGACATCTGGGTGAGGTGTACATAGACATATTTTGTACTATGGGTGCAACTTTTCTGTAAATTGGAAACTTTTCAAAATAAAAAATAAAAATAAGAGTTTCAAAAATTCTAGCCAAACGTGCTAATTCCTGCCAGGACTCTCACTGATGAGGATTTGGGTCTCCATGTTAACTGCTGTCTACCAAGAATGATGATTCCATTATTCAATCTTCTCATTGCTTCAGAGCCACGTGTGACACTGTGGGAAGGGCTGAGGAGAAGAAAGAACAACCACTGGCTCGTCACGCCCAGCAGGGATAAACCAGCAAGACAGTGGTCAGGGTGCCTCCCGAAACACTCAGAGCCCTAGCTTTGCTCTTAGATGGGATTCACAAGCAAATGCAAATTCGTAAGTTTTTTATAACCTTGACGTAAAATGTGTCATATAATGTCACAACAGGATAGCAGATTCGAATATGCAGTATATAGATAGTTTGAATTTGGGTACGGCCAGTTTCACTGGCTCAAGAATAGCAGGGTCAAGATTCCTATTGATGTAGAAGATACCAGTTTGTCCAAATGATTCAGGTAATCCCATAAGCAATATGACATATTGACATTATGCAGCAGCCTCTGATACAATGCACTGAAAAGGACACAATGATACTTTTATGATATTCTGGCCAAAAATGCATATTATCAATCTATTCGTGAGAAAACATCAGACAAAGCCAAACTGAGTTGAGTAATATTGTACATAACACTCAGCCAGCAGTCGCTGAAAGTATTAAAGGTAAGAAAGAGTGTGAGAGAGGTTCATCAACAAAATAAAATGTAAAATTCTGCATTGGATCCTGGAAAAGAAAAAGGACATTAGAGGACAAACTAATGAGATTTAAATAAAGTCTGTAATTGAAATAATATTGCATCAATGTAAATTTCCTGCTTTTGATCACAAGTACTGTGGTTGTATAAATTGTTAACATTAGAGGAAGATGGGTAAAGGGTGTGTGCGAACTCTGTGGAGTATTTTTATATCTTTCTTTGAGACTAAAATTATTTCAAAATAGAAAAGAAAGAATTACCAGGAATTCATTCTATGAAATAAAACCGTTACAATTCTGTTTTTAATGTTTCCAATTTTGTGCATAGGCATGGCACATTAAGTCCTAAAATGTTATTTTATACCAGACATAAAAGGTTTCAAATTTTAAGCTGGTATTCATTTAGTTGGTACTTACAGACAGATGTCAAAGCATGATCATTTAGACTCATAGCATTTATGCAAAAAATAAGATATTTGCCTTGAGAATCTTCCATGGGATTGTGGCAATTTATTCAAGATTTCCCCTGATATCTCCTCAATATTCTTTTTGATTGCCATTTAGGACAAGAGCTGCAGAAACATATACTGCTGGGAATGGTAACTGGAGCAAAAATAGCCCATTCCTCACGTTTCTAGAAAAGACTCAATGAAAGCGTCCAGGAGAGCTGGAAATTTCCACTGCTGCAGTTTGGGTCTGACATTTCTTCTTCTGGATCTATCCACTGGAAGTATGTAGGAGAGTGTGGCTCACTCTCTCACACAAGAAGGGAGGGGAAGTCGGATCGATAGTAGGCAATGCCATCTTTAATTTGACTCAGGGACCGATGATTAACAGCTTCCCATCCTCTCTGATGATGGGAGGCTGAGACCACTGACTCATGCTAGGTTTCTGGTCTAATCTGGATAACATGTGCTTTCAGATAGAATCATGGTGAACAGTGCCATTTCCACACTTCCGTGATTCTGAGAGGATCATGTAAGAGAAACTGAAGACCACACGCTTGGAGGAAAGAACTATTTATGTGTCTTGTTTTGATTTTTAGGGGAGCAAGTAATTTTAAAGTTACAGGTGAGTTGTGGTGACCATTTAACATCATCTTATCAATACCGAAAGATGTTTAGGTTAAATTCATATATTATTAGATACATTTTAAAAGGTTGATCAAAATCTTCTGAATTTGCTTTAAGATTTAACGCAACAACCTCAGCCTCTTTTTGGGAAAGTCTTAAATGCTTTTACTAAAGCCTAAAACTTCTGAGGATACATGTGTTTTCTTAACTCTCTGAATAAACAACCCTCATCATACCTTTCCCCCTAATATTTTCAATTAAATAAGCTGCTTTAGAATTAGGAGTGGTCAGGGCAGAGCAATTGTTAATACATGGAGCCACAGCGCCCTTTGACACATTTATGTAGGATGACATTCTTACATAGCTGGAGGGCTTAAGGGATTGTGCCACAGTGCGCCTTGTGCCCTACCTTAGATTCTGAATGCTTTCATTACACTGCACTAGAAGCACACAATAGATTAAAAAATATCTTGCACTTGAAGTTGTGAACTGCAATTTGAACTTTGTAAAGGATAACAGCCAAAGGATGCTTCTAGGGATAGATTTTCACTCTGCAATTACACATTGTATGAGAATCATGCGGTTCCCACATGCCACTGAGGAATAGTAAATAGAAATGGGTGGGTTGTAGAGGAAACAAATGCTCCAGTTCTCTTAACACTTCCCAAATACATTTGCTGTAGTTTTTTTTTTGAGACACTTGATTCAAGCAGGATTTGCCCCTTATGACTATTCAATGTCAATACCTTTAAATGAGGTTTTGTGAATGGTTTGCAAGGTGGTTGTATGACAGTTACACAGAATTCGGAAGTCTCTCTGTAGTGTCCTTGTTTTAAAGACCCTGAAGGTCCCAACTTAGCCACTTTCTGTACAACCTTGAAAAATGCCTTCACAAGAAGAAGGTCTTGGTTTCCTCATAAATACCGTAAGGTAACAGCATCGCATTTACTTTTCTGGAAATTTTATGAGTATTTCAATATTACTACCCAGGTGCATTCATCTCTTTGGTGGGAAGATGTCACAGAAAACCAGAATATTACTACTATTATCCCAGCTAGCCTGAGTGAACTTTAAAGCCCAAAATTCCTGTCTTTGTGTATAGAATTCCAGTCTGAAAAATCTAGATTTATTTTACTTTTCATCAACTTTGTATCAATAACATGCAAAGTCAAAGGTGAAACTGTATCGATATTACAAAGAAATATGTAACTCACAGACCAGAAAAACAGGCAAGGAAAGATGGTGGCCGAGGATTTTTGGGGAGGGTTTTGTGGGCCACATACACCCAGTAACTCTACACAATACCCCCGCCTCGTGCTCACAGTCTGGCAGGAGCAGCTCTAAGGTGTCTGTCTCCCATTAATTTCTGTACCTCGGAGCTGGGAAGTCAATGTCTGAAGAATCACTCTATACCTATTTCAGATTTTAGAAGCCACTATTGGGCATTCTAGTATAAAAGGTAAATAAAATGACTTGTTCATTATGCACAAATATGCAAGCAAATATGGTTTACAGAGATCCAGTGCCTTGGGTTTCTCAATTTAGTAGTGATTTCATATATTCTGCACCACTAGCCCATGATGGTTGTCAAATCTTATGCCCTGAGTTTGGAAAATACTGCAACCAAATATATTTTGAAGTTGACACACTCCAAGAGGCTGAAGTCTTAATTAAATGGGTCAGTCACATTCTCCCTAAAACTTTTTTTTCATGATTGTTGATAATAACGACCATTTACATGCTTCTGCTTCGAATGAACCCTCTCCAAGGGGGGTTTTGATTATAGCAGACAAGAGCTCAGATCTTTTCTGGAATGAAAGGCCCAGGATAACTGGCAACTAACCGGTCTTTTTTTAAAAAATTGAGGTATAATTGACATATAACATTTTATCAGCTTCAGGTGAACAACATCATACAATATTTGTACATAATGCAAAATGATCACCAAAATAATTCTAGTTAACCATACAGTTACTCAATTTTTTTAAAAGATTTTATTTATTTACTTATTTTAGAGAGAGTGGAAGGGAGAAAGAAGGAGAGGTAGAGAAACATCAATGTGTGAGAGAAATATTGATGGGTTGCCTTTTGGTCCGCAACTTAGGCCTGTGCCCTGACTGGGACTCAAACCAGTGACCCTTTGGTTCCCAGGCCAGTGCTCAATCCATGGAGTTGCACCAGCCAGGGCCAATTTTTTTCCCTGATGAGGACTTTTAACATTAACTGCCTTAGCAACTTTCAAATATGCAATACAGTATTATTAACTATAATCACCATGCTGTACAGTACATCCCCATGACTTTCTATGTCATAACTAGAAGTGTGTACCTTTCCCCCTCTTCACCCATTCGCCTCACTCCCCACCCCTCACCTCAGGCAACCACCAATCTGTTCTCTGTGTATCTGAGCTTGGCTGTTTTGTTTTAGATTCTACATATAAATGAGATCACGTGGTGTGTGTCTTTGTCTGTCTCTATCTTTCTAGGGCTAAAGTCCCAGGATGAGGATAACTGGCAGCTAATCAGTCTTAGGCTTCAGGTAAAACAATGATACAACCCAAACTTGAACAGCTCCTGAAAGGAAGTGGGGCTTGCTGAGTCTAGTTGTTTCTCCTTCTATTTCTTCTTAGCACCGTGCTCTTATCCTCCTCACATTGTGTTGCCATGGTGTTTTTACAGTCTGTCCTCCCAGGGAACAGAACGGTGGAGGTCGGTGCTCCAGTCCATCCACTCCAGACTAGGCTGTGTGGGGTGAGTGAGTGCTGTTTATGATAAAAAGTCAAGCTTCTGTTCAGCAGACTTCTAAAATCAACATGTATGTATTTGAGCGTAGTCTTAAAGTGGGGATGAGAGCTAAGATAAAAAGGTAGAGAAAAAGAAAAAACTGACAGAAGAGATGAGCATATCTCCAAGAGGTGCCAGCCCAAGGACAGCAGATTTTCAATGCTGAGTAATAGCACCCCCCAGCCGGGACAGTCACCCGTTCCACTCGGGCCTAATTGGCTGTTCTTTCAATCCATGGGCACATGAGCTCAATGCTACCACCTGAGGAGCAGCCACAAAAGAAAATGTAGCTTTGTGGGATGTAACAATTCAAATGGAATATAGCATTAGTCAAAATGTCACATTATATAAGAATAATGTTTATATAACTCTTATAACATTTATATAAATATTTATATAAGCAACACATAAATATTAAGGAAACATATATTTCTTGATAGGGGAATAGAAGAAAAGGGGTCATCTCCCAACAAAGGTTTGCTTTGGAGGCTGGGAATATAATAGGTCCTTTTTATTTTCTTCTTGTTTTAATATTTTAAAATTTTATATTATAATTGGTTATCAATGTTAAGTTCTATAAACTTAAAGTTTATGGGAAAATACAACATAAACCAATAAGTATTCTTCATATGAGCAATCTAAGAGAAATCAAACATGATGTTTTCTCCTTGTTAATAAATCAAAACCAAAACTAAAGAAACAGGGCAGAATTCGAGGCTACTTGAGTAGTGAAGGATGTCACAAACAGTTCTCTGCCATTACCACAACTAAGGTCAAAGTTCTGGAAGGTCATCTTAACAATAATAGTGGGGACTTTTCTCAAAGCATAATCCTATCTTTAGGCCAAATTACATATAGGGTGCATTCACATATCTAAACACATTAGTGCCTATTGATGGGGATATATTCAACTGTAAGTCACAGCAGCTGTGACTCATATTGGCTGAACTGATTAAAAATTTAAGTCACTTAAGACATCCAGAGGCAAGACAAGTTCAAGGCACAATACCCTTAGTATTCTGACTGCCTGCCTCTGTTTGTAAGGTATGGAGTCAGCAACTGGGGCCACCTGCCTCCTTTGTGACATCTGTGAAAGGACAAGAGAACCGCTGCCTTGAGTATGGGGTAAAAGGCCTTCCCATCAGTTTATCTGGGCCAATGAAGATGTTAGAGAATGCCTTGTGATGATTGGGTTAAGCTTGGTTTCAGAACCAATCTCAGGGGTGGCAGGGGGTGGATTAGCTTGGTTTAGACTCTGGCTGGGAATAGGCTCAATTGCGTCTGGGTCTTATGAACCACCAAGGGAAAGAGTTTGTTCCTGGGGGAGAAGCACATGGGTGGTTGGGCAGGGCAGGGTTCTAGTCAATAGGTGATGGGTTCTAGTAAATAGAAGAAAAGGGGGCAATAAATACCAGGTAGCAAAGAACAGTATCTACTACATGGTAATATATTTATAATTAGGGGAAAAATCATCAAACTGTGAGTCAGGACACCCAGAATCTATTCAGTAGTCAGCATTAACAAACCCTTTGATTGTGAAGAAAGTCACAAAATTTCTGGGTTTCAGTTATTGCAGTAATAGAAAGCTGGTGTAAAAATAATTCTAAAGTCCCATTCAGCTCCATTATCAGATTGTTATTCATTCCCTTCCTCCCCCATCCTAGTCGCCTGCTCCCCAGCACACAAAGCACCCACCACAGCATATAGGTAAGTACATTTAAAGGAATAACTTTCCTGGTGATTCCCTGCCCCTGCCCCTCATTTATCTCATGCCAGATCAGCCAATTGCTATGACCCAGCAAAGCAAAACAGTGTGTGGTGCAATTATCTGGGAAATATAAGACCATCTATGCCATCAGATAATGCAGGGAAGGGTGGGCTTTGTTTCCTGAACAACCTGCCTGGTCACTGTGGATGGTCCCCAAATCCTCAGATAAATGGATAGGCCTCCACTTTTCTTTGGCTGCATAACTCCAGCTCTTTGTGAATCAGGATCAAACTCCTTGCTGTAGAGATAAGATCATTTATGCCACATTTTAAAAGCTAGGACTCCTTTTGAAAGGCTCATTTTCCTCTTTTAGTGTCATATGACACTCTTTCACTCCCCCAGAGGGCCCTGGGACCTACAGCAGAGGCCCTTGTGTTTCTACAATAGTATATATCAATAATAAGTATAAGATATAAATGGACTGAATTCAGATAATGCTTCAGTCTTCTCACAGATAGTTTCAGGAACTTACAGAAATCACTTCAACAAAAGCCTTCACAATGATGGCCTTACATATAGGTTTAAATTTCTGAGAATAATTATTTCATATTTGTGTAAAAATTCCAATGGCCAATAGAAATAAGGCCACCAATTTGTAATGGAAAACTTGATCTCAATGAAAGTGAAATAAACATTTGCAAATACATGCAAATAAAGAGCCACTGATATTTTATGGCTCAACTAATAAAAAAAAATCACTGAATACATTTTAAAAAATGCAAACAGTGCCTAAATTGTGGGATCAGCTGTAGAGCTTGAGGAGTGACTTCTCTGAGAAATTTCTGCTGGGCTTACAGATGCTAATACCTTCTTATTTTCCCACGCTGACATCATATGCAAACTACCATGTCAAGAACACATTTGCAGAATACATAAGTAGTGGAATGAAACATTATTAGTTCTTATTTGCAGCTGCTGCCAACTCCTGAGCCCAAACTCTAATTGGAATTACAGTGAATTTGGGAGTAGTGGACATTCCAGCATCTGAATAACATACACAGAGCTGCCATCCAAGAACCACATTTTTTCAACATACATAATTCTGAAAACTCAAAGTTAAACTCCCTTGCTTCATGATTTGACAAATCCAGAGTTTTAAAGATACCTTAACAGTTGTGAGTTCAAGTCTTTGCTCAATTATGTGTGGGTCAGTTTGAGCAATATCAGATTTAAAATGGGAACGTACCATAGACTCAGATTTTTTTTAAGGTCTTATTTCCCTTAAATCAAAAGTAATTTTTAAAAAGCTGCTGGTTTCTGGATTCTTCTCCATCACAATGAGCAAGCTTCCACTTTAAATGTTTCCTGATTACTGGCTGCTTCTCAGGCTAATAAAAGCTGCTAAATCACTGTTAGGACAAAGGTCCCCACTGTGGTGCATGAAAAAAGAAGATTTATAGTCATATGCTATGCTGAACAGCCTTGTCAGGGCAATGCGGTGCCCTGCGTCTGTGACAGGCTAAAACAAATCGCACGCCAGATCTGATTTCAGACTTACATAAGAGGCCAGTGGGCTGTGGCCTCAGTGCTTGGGAGAATAAAATGGACTGGGAAGGGGCCATGAGGGAGGATGAATGGGGGGCCAGGCTATGCAATTAGCAAGTGCCTGGTTTTAATGACTGATCTCCTCAGATAAGCAATTTCCAACGTTGATTTGCTTCTTTGCTCATTCTTCTCCCTAACTCCTTCTTTGCTCACCTCTTCTGCACACAGACATACTCGCAATCACACCCACCAGAAACACCACCCAACCATTAGGGTAACTGTATCGTGTTTGGCTATATTAACAACTATAGAAAGGAGATGCCAGGTAGCGTTCTAGGATGACAAGATCTCTTTTTTAGCGGGGACTGAATTCGTAATACCATCTTACTAGCAAAGAAAGCAGGGGGTACACTGCTATGGCCAGGTGCTACCAAATAGTCACTGCTCATCTGAATTTTCAGGCTAGTATTTCAACTATCTTTCCACTTCGACTGGGACCTTTGTATTAATTCATTCCTCAACAAACAAACAAACAGAAAGCTTGTATTGAAGCTATGATCAGATAAATGCTTGTGAAAATAGATAGTGAACCTCCATTCTTTTTTTTTTAAGTTATTCAAATTGCATCTGGAGGAGGCTGGACTCTGGGCAGCTCTACACTCCCTTCTAAGGTGGCTAAACAGGGCTGGCTCTGCCTGCTCATTATTTATGCAGCTTCCAAACAACAAACTCCTACAACCATCCAAAAAGAAACGAAAGAGCCCAGGTGCTTCGGTGAAGCATACCTCTCCCTGATGTAGGATAGGAGGACAGAGACAAAAAGCAATGACGATTGGGCCCAACCTGGTGCTTCTCAGGTTGCAACTGCAGAGAATGGAAGGAAGTCCAGTTCAAGATGCAAATGCACCGCACCAGGCCCCCATTCTACTCCTGGCTGTGATGCTAACCAGGGTCATCTCAAGCAAATCTCTATCCTCCTCTGGTTCTCAGTTACCTCATCGGTGCACTAAAATTTGAACTAGATCATTGGTTTTCAAGGTGAATCATAAGTCAAGCTCAATCACCGACAGGTCTTGCTAAAGCACACATTGCTGGGCATCATCTCCAAGGTTTCTGGTTCAGCAGATCTGGGGTGAGGCCTAGGGATTGGCATTTCTAATCATTTCCCAGGTGATGCTGATACAGTGGGTCAGGAAACACTCACTGACAACTATTGAACTAGATGATTTCCAAAGGATCTCTAAGTTCTAAAGTGCTCTACATATTTTTACTTTAACTTAGACTGTGGTATATGGTTTATTTTGGGGTCAAAAGAGCTGATGATTGGTCGTAACTCAGTCTCCTATTATTTTAGTAGAAAATCACAAGACTCCCATTTTCTTTGAAATAATTTGTTTGATAATTATAACAGAAACTGATGAAAAGTATCTACATGAAAGTGCAAGATAATATAAAATCTGCCAATGGTATAAATTGACCCAGCAAGACATAGTTGGAAATTCATTTGTTGATAAATTCACATTAATAGAATTTGTGCTTTCTCTTTGTGTCTGCTTATTTCTTGCATTTGAAATCATGTTTGTTACAAACTTTCCAGTATACTGATAATAGTTAATATTACTGTCTTATGTACTTGAAAGTTGCTAAGGGTGTAGATCATAAATGTTTTCACCAAAAAAAGAAATAGTAGTTATGTGTGATGTCATGCAGGTGTTAGCTAATGCTGGGTGGTAGTCATTTTGCAGTACAGAAGTATATTAAAATCAACATATTGTATACCTTAAACTTGTACAATATTTTATGTCAATAAAGCTGGAAAAAGTTTAAAAATCATTACAAAATCAAATCAAATCATGTTTTCTATGTAAATTTCACTTCACTGTTAAGAATGTGACTCTAGTTCTTGGTGAATGAGTGCTGGTCTGGGTAGCCACTGGTAAATTATGTGACATTAATTCTGGTTCTGGTTCTGTTATTCATTAAACGTGATTGTAGAGAAGCCACTTCACTACGCTGGGTCTCAAAATTCTTATCTGTAAACTGTTACCATTCTTGCCAAGAGTAACAATATTTGTTTATGATTCTAAATTTCTAAATAGCTAAGTACATAAAATGTAGATCTGTTTCAAAACCAAAATATAAAGAAAAAAAGAGGCAAACTACATAAGTCTCATCTGGTAGCTCTAGATTTAGGGGACAAAATAATTTCTTAAACCATCTTATCTCACCTGGACTACCCAAAATTATCTTCCTGCTTTTGCTTCTGCTCCCTATCCTTCTGTGTAAAATCCCTCAATACCTTCTCATTGCTCTCAGAATAAAGGCCAAATTCCATATCAAGGCTCCTTCTCCTTTACAACTCCATCTGCTCTAGGTAGTCTTCCCACGGCTTCCAAAACTGTACAGTGACCTTCTTTTTGATCCTTGGATATCTATCTGATCCTTGCCAAGGTGGTTTCTTCCTTAGGGCCTTTGTATCAACAGCTCCTTCTGTCTGAAATGCTCTCTGGGCCGAGTCCTTCTTTGATTCTGATCTTCAGAAAGATGTTCCACGACTGCCTAATCACTCTCTATTACTTCATCCTATGTCAGATGCATAGCACTTGTTACTGGCTCTTTTTCTTGAAATGTGCTGAATATGTTCATTTTTTGAATGAATGAATAAATGATATTATAAACGTGATATGGGAGAAATTCTTTTGCTTTGTAGAGAAATGTGAGCCTACATTAAACTAGCTAAACACTTATATTGTGCCTATTACGTGCTAGGTGCTTGTCGAAGTGCTCTATTTATTAATATATTAGTATATTAACATTTACTTCTCATAGTAAACTTAAGATGTAGTACCATCATCATATTGCATATTTTACAAATGAGGAAACTGAAGCAGAGATAAGCTAACTGACTTACTTAAAGTCAGAAAACCGGTTAGGCACATGGTAAGGATTCAAACCCAGGTTGTCTGTTTTAAGAGTCTGTTCTCTTACCCACTATGTTATGGATGGTAAGATAAGGCACTTAAGATAAATCACCTCCTCCCAAAAACTCTATGCCAAATGACTGCCTCATGTATGATTGATCACTTCTACTAATAAGATTGTCACTACTTCAGAATCAGCCCATTTCTTTTACTGAAAGCTCTGATAAAAGTTCTCCCTTATTCTGTGACCCCAAATTTCTCCCAATGTTGCTTCTGCCCCTTGGTTCCAGTTATACTCCTTGAAGCCTATAAAATAAGTTTTCTCTCTCTTCTTACGATGACCCTCCAAATTTTGGAAGCTACTTAGCATTGTCTCCCTGAATCTTTTCTTCTTCCATTTGACCATCCCTTGTTTTCTCAGTGCCTCTTGCATAGACTTTAGCCCCTTCCTGGACTGACTGTTCTTCTAGTATATATCCTTTAAAAATTTGGTCCCAGCATTGAATACAATATTTTTATTATGAACTGATCAGCACAAAAAAGTAGAAAAATTTCCCCTTTATTATTGATAATATTCTTTTATTAAAACATGTTCATAGAATTTATAGAGATTAATAGGAAAAAACCCAATAATTTCATATACCAAAGCACTTACTGATTCCAACTTATGTTGGAAAAATTTAACTCACTTGAAATGTTCATTTTTTAATGTTTCAAAACTCTTTCTTTAATTGTGTAACTTTGCATTAAAATTATACTTCAGTTTTTAAGTAAAATTAATTTCTCAAGCAAGTTAATCAGGTAAAAATGGCATCTGTGACAAGATTTCCTCTTCTAAAAGAGTGTTAACCTCAACCTATCAGTGGTCTGTGAAATCTTAGTGGGCCACATTTCTCCTTAAAATTAAAAAATAATTGATCACAGGGACCATCACAGATGTAGAAAAGCAAACACAATAACATAATAAATCAACATGTGTACATCACCCGGTTCCTACAGGTCTCATCTGATCTGTACCTCACCTATGGCTCTTCCTCCTCGGTCATTGTGAAACAAATTCCACAAGTCACATCATTTAATCTAAAAATAAGAAAATGCAAGGACTCCTTATAACTACAAATGATCATATCTAAAAATAAATTCCTCACTGTCACCACATGTTCAGTCATTCATATTTCCAGGGTTTTCATAAATGTCTTGTCTATACAACCAACATTTTAAAAATTAAAAATATGAGTGTAGCACACATGGTAAAGCAGCACTATGTTGACACTTTGGTTTCGTGCGTGTGCATGGTGTGTGTGTGCTGTGTGCTGGGTCATGAGGAAAATTTTTTCATCAGTAAGTCCTAGTCAAAGCGGTGAAAAGCCAGCTCCAGATACATAGCAACATTGTCTACCAATGTACTAAAATCTCCTAGTGAGCATTGTTCTGACTCATGCTTCCCTCTCCCCTGTTGGAACTGGCAGAATGAGCTCTGGACTCTGTCATTGACTCACTTTGCAATTACTGACAAAGCATTACACATCCCTAGGCCACAGTTACCTCAACTGGAAAATAAATGGTGGAACTCGATCAAGTTTTTCAAATAATGAATTTGAGAACAATGGCTCTGCTGGGTGGAAAGTGCCAGTACCATATCCTCAACTTGAAAACATATTATACATATTAGCATTTAAGAAAACTAAAAAAAAAAGACTTTCTTTTAATATTTAAACCTACCCCTCCTCCCCAACTTTTTTCTTTCATAACACTAAGCAATGTTTCTGAATGATCTCAGTGAGGCCCCCTCCAATTCCAATGACCTGGAAAATTTTGTGGTCCAACATTATGTGATGCTGAGGAGTTAGGGGTCTTATATTGGAAAGGCATTGCTTTACTGGAGAAAGTTACTTGTGAAGAAAATGAAATGCATAGTCTTGAACTTGGTTGTGATATTTATTCCTCCAAGAGACATTGCTTTCTTCCAGAGATCACAACTTGGGGATGTCCCGTTGATGGTGGCCATTGTTGCTGTGCCGCCTGGAGTGTCCTGATCAACCAGACAACTTGCCCACACTGCCACACTCTCACCGCTGGCAGTTTGCTGCTAACGCTGATCATCAGGCTCATGCTTTGTCCAAAGCCTGTCTTGTAACCACCACCCTGACTGGCTTACTGCATCCAGGCTGGCTTGTTTGCCTGACATTCTGGCTTCCCTGAGATTCCATTTTGGAAACGGCACTTCAATATGCTCTGAATAGCGCTCTCTCTTCTTGAGCCAAAACTGCACGGCCCTTCGGCCATTCTGCATGACAAGGAGCAGGAAATGAGAGAAATTTTACTTAAATGTATTTTGAAAACGAGGAGTTCTGTGCTTGAAAAAAATTGCTTAGTTTTATCAAATCAGTTAAAAAATATCCATGTTGTGAAAATGACTACACAGTAAATGTTTGAAAATCAAACAAATGGTTTATACTATGATTTCTTTCTAGAACAAACTTTCTGTGTGGCAATTACTTCGAGGACTTTTTATATACACTGTGAATATGTGTCCGATTAAAGCAAACTAAATTATCCACTGTAAGCCTTTAATTTTAATTTTAGATGCCTACATTTTCAGTAATGTGAAAATAAATTTAATTTGCCTCAGTGGGCATACTTTATCTCTAGGTCAGTGCTGTCCAATAGAACATAATGCAAGCCCTGAAGGCAATTTAAAATTTTCTAGTATCTATATTAAAAGAAGTAGAATAATGAATGAATAAAGATGTGTCCTATATATACAATGGAATACTACTCAGCCTTGACAAAGATGAACTATTGCCATTTGTGACAACATGGATGGATCTTGAGAGTATTATGCTAAGTGAGAAATATTAAAACCTCAGATGGAAAAGGATAAGAACTGTATGATTTCACTCATGCATGACTTATAAAACAAAAAGCAACAAATGAACAAACAAAATGAATAAACAAACAGAAATACAAACTCATAGATACAGACAACAGAATGGTGGTTACCAGAGGGGAAGGAGGCGATGGGAGGATCAGGAGGGTAATGGAGGCCAAATACATGGTGACAGGAGAATAGACTTCGGTGGTGAGCACGTAGTAGGTGTACGGATGTTGTATTATGAAGTCGTACACCTGAGATTTATAATCTTACTAGCCAGTATTACCCCAATAAATTTAATTTTTAAAAAATAGAAAAAAGGTAAAATTTTAATAAGATATTTTAGTTAACCCAATATATCTAAAATGATCACTTTAACATGGAAGCAATATGAAAATTGTTAGTGAGGTATTTTACTTTTCTTTTTTGGTAATCTTAAAAGCCATTGTTCATTTTATTTTTATGAAACATGTTGGTTTGGGTGAGCCGCATTCAACTGCTGAACAGCCAAATGTGGCTAGTGGCTGCTATACTAAACAGCGGAGAGCTAAATGTTTATAGAAGACAGTATCCAACAGATATTTATTCTTTGGGCTGCCATTTAGATTTTGCTGTTTGTGACTACCAGCACATGGGACTGACCTGACACTTGCTTTCTTCCTTAGTAGCTTTATAAGAAGGGAAGTGGAAACAGTTTGAAGTGACATCCTTTTCTGTCCAATGCACTGTCAAGGGGTAATTGAAAGGTGGACGGGAATAAAATTAGCATTGGCCAATTATGAGGACATTTCAGAGAGCTAGAAACAAAAACTCCTTCTCTTCCAGTGGAAACTAATAGAAAAGTGTTTCTCAGGCCTGGCGAGGCTGAAGGACTGGTGGTGGAACTCTCGAAACATGCAGTTACCCAAGCCCCACCCCAGATCTGCTAAATGAGAATTTCTGGAGATAGAGTTCAGGTGATCTTGTAGTCCAAGTTAAAGATTTAAATAAAGGGTTGGAAATAGAAATAAAGGCCTGGAACAGTGTGACTTGTAATAGAATTTTATTTGAAAGGACATAAATATCCAATAATTGTGTAATTATTAAACAAATATGATATATCCATTATTCATATTATGGGCCATGAGGCAAGCTTATGGAAAATAATTAAGGTCATGGAAAAATCCTTAGAATGTTTTAAATGGGAAACAGGTAGTAAGTAGAATACTAAATTTGTTTATGGGATGACCTGAAGTTTGTAAAACAAAAGTATGTACTTACACACATGCATAGAAAAAAAGGCCAGAAGAAAAATTCACCAATGTATTTTGGTGTTCATTAATTTTTGTTAATTTTTTCCTCTATGTGTTTCTGCATTGCTCACATTCTCTGCATTGACTATCTGTTACTTTTGAAGCTCACGCAGCTGCCACAGAAGTTGCCTTGTGCCCCTCCAGAGAGCAGGAGGGCTCCACGTAAACAGTGGGCCTGGGCCTGGGCCGTGCGCTGTTTGTGTAACTGTGATTGGGAGCTCAGACTATGTTGTAAATCCACTTATTCTAAGAAAATAACTTTCAACATAGGAATCACTGAAAACAAAATAACCTGGACAAAAAAGTACTGAATTCCATGGGATAAAGAAAATCTTTTCTAACCAGAAAGCTCATTTCCAGAATATGGTTTGTCCCTGTATTACCCTAAAATTACAAATTTCTTATGCTTCTTGACCAACAGAAAGTGCTGCTTCAAGATGAAATTGTGAAAATACTTTCTGAACATAAAATACAAAGTAACCTGTTATCTCAATAAAGGTAATATCATTTAATGGAAAAAGTAAATTCAACTGTGAGCTCAATCCAACCTTATATTAGCTTGTTACTGCTTTGAAAGACAGTAAAAGGGACCCCCAAAATTAGTGCTGCAAAAATCCTGTGGCAATGGAAGTAGAAGAGGAACAATGCACATTTGTGTAGTACAGCCCAACTTCCAAAGAACTCTCAGTACATTTCCACATTTAAGTGCCACAATATCCTGTGTTATTAATCTCAATTTTAAGATGAAGTGAATGAGCTTCTGAGAAGTTAAATGCCTCTTGCATCCCCCACCCCATCCCCACCACTGCGCACAACGAGTGTGGTCGTGCTGAATGCAACCTCTAAAGCTCTGTTTTCAAAGTTTATATTTACTCCTCTGCATGATGAGCGCCTGGCTATGCTATCTGCCATCCTTCTGCGGGCTGGGTTTGACTCAATTGATCAAGTAGAGGAGAGAAGAATCTCTGGACCTATTTCTTAAGGTCACACACCCAGAGAAGAGCTGCTGAAGGGCGAGGGAGGACCAGAAGCATGGAGGGAGGTGGGAGAAGAGATTCGGGCTGTGAAGATGAATGGTAATTTAGCACAGAACCAGCCTTCTAAATCAGGATCACATCCTTAGTGGACTTATTTATTTAGATCCATTGTATACAAATTAGAAAATTAGAAAGCAATCAGTGGAGCAAATCCCTTCCCCTTATCTTTGGCTTTTAACAATTTACAGTATAAAATTGTACAATTGTGCATAGACATCCTGGGGTTGCTGGAAACTAAAGAACAGTCTGTGTGTGTGTGTGTGTGTGTGTGTGTGTGTGTGTGCATGGGTGTAAGAGAGAGGGAGAGAGAAGAAGAAAGGGAGAAGAGAAGAGAAGAAAGAGGGCTTGCTATACTGGTGTGGGCCTCTTTTTGCCTCCAGTGTGTGACCAGATAACAATCAACATCAATAGTTGTGTCCTCAAATCAGAAGGATAATGGCAGAGAATGGAGCAAACAGAAGCACAGAGGCAAATGGCAAGCCGGAGAGGGGGCTGTGGGGTGGAGACTGAAGACAAAATAAGAAAGTGAAAAGGTATTGTGTCTGCTGACAGTACATTTCACTGGCTCTTCTGAACCAAAGAGAGCCACTAGCACAATATCCTGAAAGATTTCATCCAATTTAAGCCTTAGGTCAACGGACTAGAAAGAAGACTCTCCAGCAGTTTAAGACTGGCTTCAAGGTGTTCAATTAAATTGCAAACCCACATCCTACCCTAGTTTATACATATAGATGAAACTGGCATTCACATTATATGCAGTTAGCTGAGACGGTGCTTCTCAGTAATTTCCTTTCATGCTCTGATGAAGTGATATTAATTTCCTTTGCATTACTACAAAGGAAAACATCTCCCAACTCTCTTTTAAAGATCACCGATAGAGGATTATATTAGCTTTTGATACAAGCGATCAGGGAGATATTATTTACTGACTCAATTTGTTTTATTTGAACTTACATGCATCATTTCAAAAGTTCCAACTTCTTTGATTCTTCCTCCATCAAGCTAAGGTTCTTA
>VMDR010018710.1:0-18943 GCA_007922815.1 Macrotus californicus
AACAATGGAATTTTTTTTGCTTCTTAGCAAACATACTAGAAAATGCAATGCTGTGAAACTCGGTACTTAACAATGACCTTCCTCTCATAGAATCCGACATGCAACAGCTCACATAAAGTACCACGGAGCTAGGAAGCACAGCAGGGTTACAAAAGCCTTCCAAATATAAGGTACTTGAAATTTTGGTGTGAATCTAAATGCCCTATAATCCCGTGATTATTAAAACACAACACAATACAACACAACACAATACAACACAACACAACACAGGAGTGAATGCTGGGAAAGAACGTCACACAGAGGGCCACTCTATCGGGCAGTATTTGTATTACAGTGTCCAGAATGATACCAGGTCTGCTTTAACAGAAATGTACCCACACCTTGGGGGTGGGAGTAGCAAAATGTATCTCTGGCCTCACAGCAAACAATATATATTTTGTTCTGCGCTACTAATATGTTAAACTGTCTTAAATATTTAAATAATCTTTTTATAGTCCCTAAATGTCTCTGTATGACTGGTGTAGATCTTCTGGCCTTATTTACAGGGGCTATAGCTTGTATGTAACTGTTTCTGCTTAACGAACCTGAAGCAAGTATGCGAATTGCTCCTCAGATCTTTGGCTCAATGTTCACTCAAATCTGCTCAGAGCCTAAGTTCTGTGAAACACTAATCACCGGAAATGACCGAGTAGTGTCGACTTGGTACATCAATAGTGATAACCCTAACAATTACAGGATTCTTAAGTCTAATGACTAAGCTACTCATGACTAGAATAGATCCCTCTGGATCCCAGATCACCCTAACTAAAATATGAATACCCTAAAATCTGTAATTTTCCAAGCTAATGTATCTGTTGGGTCTTTGCTGGGATAGATTTAAATGACAAAAATGTATGTGATATTCTACCTGCCCAGGTAGTTATAACCAGCAAATCCTCAAAAGGTAAACTCATGGTGACTAGATGGCAAGGAGGCCTTTTTGGAAGGTGTCACTGTTTCATTTCCATGGAGACTCTGCCCTTAGACGTATCAATCATTTCATACTGAATGTCTTCTATTGAATATGTTTTTTTTTAAAAAGGTATTTCTCTCCCTTACTGCTCCTCTTCTACTAGTTTAAACAACTGTTTTACCCTACACTACCCCATTCAGTTCGTCCCAGACATCACCAGGAAACTCTAGACATAGAAAGAATGTGGAGACATTTTCTCCCAGGCAAACATCACTCTCCCCGTGAGGCGGTACAGATGGTCCACACTCTCACTACCTTTCCTATTTCCCAGGGACGTCTTCTTTCCAAATACTCAAGCAGCTAAAACTAGAAAACTAAAAGCTCAGAGAGGCTCAGCTTCTTCCAAAGACTAGTACCACAAAAAATGGCCAAGTTATTTTTTGAAAGCCATAACTGTACACAAACAGTGACCAGCGGAAATAATCTTTAGCTCACCTACATTCACTAGCTAGCATGACCTTCTAAGTAAACATTCAGACGTAGCCTCAAAACAACGTATTACAAGGGAGAAGCCACTAAGCAAGGCGGCACAAAAATCGAATACACACAGGAACACAAACACTTACCTAACACCTAAGAGTACGCTGGAGCTGAAACTTTAAAGGAGGGCCAGGGTAAAACCCACGTTTCCAGATTCTTAAGAGAACCATACACTACGCGCCGTGGGACAGAGCAAAGGGGAACGGCGCCATGTCCCCCCCGACTGCTCCCCCACAGCCTGCTCTTTCAGAAGGCCTCCCGCCCAACGGGCAAGCTGCACATGAGCACCGCAGTGGAGACGAAGCCGCTGGACTTCCCTTCTCCGTGGTGAGCACCTGGGAAGCGTGGCTGCACACGACAACCTCTACAACTCAGGGAAGGCCATCCACGCCCCGACCACTCTGCCTGGAAGAATGACGGACGCTGCCCCTTCCAAGAGCAGGACACCATCGGCCGGAAGAAGAGAAATGCCAAGTGTTAACTTGGCCTCGGAGGGTTGACCCGATGGCGATGTTTTATTTGTGTGACCTAGGTTTACACAGCAGTCCGCCACCTGGTTAGTGCAGAGAAGGCACCCTTTGTTTTGTGTCCTCGCGCCTGTGGTCTGTTCCCCTGTGGACACCACACCACCGAGGCCCAGCCCTGTGGCAGGCCGACTGCTGGCAACGTGCTCCTGCTCTTCTCTTTAACCACCGCCAGACGCACTTCGCTGAGGCTTGACGTTAGGCACGAAGTGGGGTGAATTAAGCACGGAGCAGACGTAAGTGAGGGGGTGAGGCTGTGCTAGCTGGGAAGCCTCGCTGTCACATTAAACCCTGGCAGACCACTTAGGACACAGACCTCTGTGGCATAAGGCCAGTCAGTCGGCATGTCTGTGTCGCGTGCCTTTAGAGAGTGCAGAGTCCCAGTGGCCAGCTGTCACCATTTTAAGGGCATTTTCCTATTTAGTAGTAGTATTTCTTCCATTACCATAACTGATAGTTAAAAATCATTTCAAGGGAAATAATGAAAGAATGTAAGCATAAAATAAACAATAAAGGGAATATCGTTAATGGGGACTGACACTTTTTCATTATAAACTGTAATGTTTTAAATGTTTACAATGCACACACATTTCTGTAATCAAAGATGGAAGTCTAGGGAAAAACACAAGAATTTTCAAAGTATTTTTTTTTAAGATTTTATTTATTTATTTTTAGAGAGAAGGGAAGGGAATGAGAAAGAGGGGGAGAGAAACATCAATGTGTGGTTGCTGCCGGGGACCTGGCCTGCAACCCAGGCATGTGCTCTGACTGGGAATCGAACCAGCGAGCCTTTGGTTCGCAAGCCAGTGCTCAATCCACTGAGCCACACCAGCCAGGGCTCAAAGCGTTTTTATATTCTCAAAAGTAAGGTTAAGCTACAGTTCTCACAAAAATTATTTTAAAGGAGTTTTTAAAAAGATTACAATAAAAATATGACAAATCTCTTTAGACACTGAGGTTAGAAGATAAGGACATGGCTAAACTGAATAACCTCATATCCTTCACATAATAGAAGATGCACCTTATCACACCTTCATGAACACGGGTTATATTTTAATGACACATTTGTTAGCACTTCAACTGTCAAAGGATCATAACCACAGAGTCAAAAATTGAATAAATTCCTGCACGTGAGCTCTGAGGGAAGAAGGATACATTGATAAAAATATCAGTTCTTATGGGCTGTAACAGGAACTATCAAATAAGCATCTGGGAGTCATAGAGCAAAGGGGAAAAGACTAAATGATGGAGCTCAAGTTAGCAGAAATGGAAAAGGGACCCGACCTGGTCTGAGAGCCAGAAGCAAACCTGGGGGAGAGGGAGGGATAAGAGAGGGGGGAGGGAGGGAGAAGGAAAGGTGGGTAGAGAGGGAGGGGGCAGAGAGAGAGAATGAGAACTAATGAGAACGTCCTGCTGATTCACATCAGGCCAAGACGATTTCCAGGATCCAGAAAGCAACAAATACAGACACTGACCTTCAGCAACTGCCAGGATGACCTACAGTAACGACCCCCAGGCTAGTCTCCAGGAACTAGAAGGAAAACACCTTCACCTAAGCATTTTTGTATCCATTCTGAAGCTTATCCTCCAAGAGGCACGCGGTGACATGGATCAGTAACAGGAACACAACAGAAACGCTAGGGAGAAAATCTCTCTGTACCTGGGCAAGGTAAGGAAGCCTTCCTTCACAAGAGGCAGCATTTGAGCTGGACTTTGAAGGAGGAGTGGAAGTTTGCAAGATAAATAAAAATCTATTTTTGCCAAAAGAAAAAGGCAAAATATGTACTGTATCAGTCATTAAGGACATAGGAAGGGATAGCAGTGGGATATGAGGCCAGAGAAAACACTGTATTCAAAACATACTCCTAACACACACACACACACACACACACACACACACACACACACACACACACAGATGGCTCTTCCAGAGTCAGCTTTAGGAAAGGCCCTGAGGTGATTTCTAAATTATAAGGTGATTATCAAAACACGTTTCCCTTGGAATTCCTCTAACAGGGATGATGTACACAAATAGCTTTAATAGGATTAAAATATCAATTGACACCAAGCATTTTAAAGCATACCAATATGTGTGTGTATGTGACAGGCACCTGATTTCTCTTATTTTAATGAGAATAAACATACTGGATGCCAAAAGTGAGGTAAAGAGGCCCACAGAATTAAGAAACGGGAATAACAAATAAAATAAAAAACAAAACAAAACTTTCCTTAATATCAATTTGCTAACTTTGACTGAGCTTGACATCAAAAAGTCAGTTTTAAAAAAGGCTCACGGGGTCCTGCGTGTGTAATTTGCGAAGGAAAAGGGCGGGTACAACCAAACCACTACTGAAGCAAGGTGCCCCACGGCAGACGCCGTAGCAACTTAAATCTGACGGCGACACCACTCACTAGCGTGAGTGAGGGTAATTAGTGGAGTTAGTCACAATTCTATTAAAACCTGCTTCACTTGGGTAAGGTGTTCTTGTTTAAAAGAAAGAGAAAAATATACAGACAGGAGCGAAGTAAATTCAATTCATCAAATACTACAATAAATTCGGCTGTTAAGAAGCAGGAATAGAACACGTTTGTTCCAGGGACCCGGGGCTTGAAAAGCCTCTCGTGAGCTCATCAGAAGCAGGCGGCACTCACTGTGTGCCCTACTCTTCCTTCTGGCCACAACGGAGAGCCCTAGATTACCCCCCTGCCACCGCTTCTCACCCACCTTCTCCCACAGAAGGGCATCGACAGGTATTAGCCAATTACAAACGGAGCAGAAGGGAAAACTAATGTTAGAGAGCCAGATATCTTGCTAGTATTTCAATTCCTGAATTGCCACGTGTGTCTCCCTTTCACCTGGAAGACCTGCCTGATCAGTCAAATATTTTATGACCTGAGCTTCATCCTCCTCGCCCTGCAGAAAACAGAGTATGTTGCCCATACCCTGGTGTGATCTTAAGATCTGTTACCAGAGGACTGAAAAAGAAAGAAATCAAGTACGGAAAGGCAATTCTTTATTAGAGGAAAAAAGAATCCCACTGAAGATAAACACGTGACAGTAACACAATCTAATAGTGGATTCACAATCTAATAAACACGGTCTGCACGTTCTGTGAGTCATATGGAGGAGACAGGGTGTGAGTTCAAGCTAAACATGAGGACACACCTTAAGAAGTACAGCTCCTACTAACCTGTATATGGTCCATCTATGCAACCTTATCCCCGGTAAATGAGTATCTGTTAGGATTCTTTTTTGTACTTCAACTTTACGTAGCTAGGTGATCTCTCCTGCTATCTTCGAGGACCCTGGTAAGCCTGATGACCCCAGGCTGAGAAAACCTGGCCTACAACAAGAAATAAGCAGAGCTGTTCAAACATAACCATCCCTATTTCTTTTCGTACCACGTATTTCAGGCTGAGAGAAACACTGGAAGAGAATGCCTGATGTAAAAAAAAAAAAGGTTAAGAAATCTAAGGGCAATCGATGTCCACTCACAAATGCCAATGATCTCTGATAGTTACAGAAAAGTTAGATACTAACTACTTTTCTACTTGTCAGTCTTTTTATCTATCTGTCTACTTACCTACACACCTACCTAAGTAGTTATTTTATTTTTCCATATTAAATCAAGTATACAGAATTCTGGGACTGGTAGGGATCTATTTCAAGGCTTGTGACCAAGAATATCATTAAGACTTCATGAGGTATTGAAAAGAAAACACACTTTAAAACTTTTATACTTTTAATCTCCCTTGAGTCCTATTTTTCATCATTTGAACCAAATTTCGTGGCATGTCAATTAAACATTGTAGGAAGAAACCCAAAAAATAAATCTAGTCTTTTCCCTGAAACAAATCCCTGGAAATACCTACTCAACAGTCCTTGGCATAGGTCCAAGTTAGCTTGTCAGTTTCATATGAGAGAAGCACACTATGTAGAAGCCTTCAAGTTTTCCTGTGTTTTGGATTAACAGCCAGCTTTTACCCCTTGATTTCTGTTCTGCACAGTCTTCACCACCCGCAGAACAGAAGTTACAAGAACGCGGTAACGAGTCCCAGGCCTGGCGGCCTCCAGCCCTTGCTCACTGTGGAAAGCCCAAACCACAGTGCTCTCCAGTACTTTTTCCGGGGCCTCTCTTGGAACAAATGGACAAATGTCTAAATGCCTTTTCTCAGAAGAGAGAGACAAACATAAAATCACAGCTTCTGTTATGAGAATCACAAAAGCCCTATTCCCCCTTCCCTTAGTATTTATTAACAGATCTGCTTTTTACAATGATTAATGGATCCAAAAAGCCAAGAATTATCCTAGAGGTGTATATGAAAGAACTTAACACTTCAATAACCTGAACAAAAGTTCTTGTGCAAATGAGAATTATCTAACCATTTCAGTACATTTGACACCTTAGGTACCTTTCCTACTGTCCATGTATATACATTGACCACGTGATCATTTTGTATGCAAAGCAAATGATTCATGGGTGTCTGTCAGGCATGGGGATTTTTCAAATCAAATTCTCTACAGAACTTAGGAAATGAGGAACTTCATTCAGCTCAAAAATATGCATCATTTCACACCTTGTGCAAAATAGGAACCCTCACCTCCTCCAAATATAAGACCTCCTAAGATGTATTTTTTATTATCCACGGTTTCCAACAGATCCTATCAATGATAAATTTGTCTATTTCTAATGTTTGAAATATAACAGTTGTTCACACACTTTCCTAAAAATTAAATAAAAGCCTGGTATAAGTTCAGATGAAAAGAACGTGCCTACAGTACTTTGGTATTTATTAGCAACATTAACATAATAAATTCCCTCTTTCATTTATTGTAATCAGTAGCAATTATGCCCTGGTCACAGACTATGCACTAGAGATAATGTGACAGAAAAGACCTTACACCCTTACAGCACCCAAATAACTACCTAATTACAAGTAAGAAAGCAGTAAGTGCACTGAAAGATAGGTTCATGGTTAAGTAAATTTCCAACTTAGAGGGCAATGCTAGTACAAATACAATATAGGACTTTAAGTTGGCTAACTTAAAGATGGCTAACTTCAGAATACCAAGAGTTTTCCCCACAATCGTGTTGGACAGAAAAATTCATTATACAAAAATCTGTAATGATCTATTCCTTCTACCCACAGATTAAGCTTATTAACAGTACGTTTGCATTCCGAGACACCTAAGCCTAATGTTGAGAACACTACGACGTCTGCAATGATAAGAGAGGATCAAGAATATGCGTCAATATATTGAGAATCAAGTTCTCCTACCTATCTATAATTTGGCCTAAAACACTGATAACTTAGCAGAAGTATCCCTTTTGCAGGAAGAGGGGGGTGTGGCACTCAAGACTTCATGGAAGACCAGAAGTTCAAAACAACAAATGATATTTAATATTGTTTTCTAGCCTGGAGTTAATGCAATAAAAGTCAAAGAATTAAAAAAAGTTAATAAAGCCAGTTTCTTACATAAACCTCACAAAACTATTAATTCTGTGAAACTATTCCACTTTTAACTACACTTTTCAGCATCCCTAGAGACTCTAATGTACTGGTCACATGTCTTCTTTTTTAGATCTGGCCACTCTGCAGGCACTGGAAGCTGAGAACAGTGAGATTTGTGGATGCTTCTGCTGTCACAGGGCCAAAAATATTTACACTTGAACCAACAGCTGCTGAGAACTTGGGATTAACACCCACGCAGTGGTCCTGAAATACAGAGGGATGCTGCTTTGTGATTTTGACCTTGGGGGTCCCATGCTGAGGAAACCACATGTATAAACAAGTTAACAGAGAAGCAACAGTGAATTCTGCTGATAATCCAATAATTAAATCACCTCATTATGAAATCCACTGTTTGCTCTGACATTTGGGTTCCAGGATATTTAAGAGTCAATCAATCCCAAGAAGTGTACATGCTAAGTAAGGTTACCTTTGCTCCAAAGATGACGAAAACCTCTGTCCAAAGGCTGATTCAGAATCACAAGGCAGAATTTCAAATTTCCTGCGGAGAAAAGGATGGAAAATACGTAAGTACACCGAGCTTTCCTGTTTCCCTCATTTGATCTGGAATCATACCCCACTAGTCCAGACTGTCAACCGACACGGGGCTGACGTCCAACCGCAGTCAAACTCTCACACTCTTATTTTTTCTTCATACCTTAATCTTAGGAGACACCACAGATTAACTGTACCCACTTCAGTCAATACGTCCACCACATCCCTATATTTATTATTAAAAAGTTTACTGTAAAAAAGGAATCTGTTATAAAAAAATGTATCATAAAAACAATTAAGTGTTGTTTGTTGCAGTTTACTGTGCTCAGTAAAAGTAAAATGACAGGTTTTTACATAAACAAATCTTCACGAAATGGCTGAGTGGTTTTAAAATATTCTTCTACACATATTGAAGATAATACAAATTCTCACAAGAAAATGGCAGAACTGATCACTTGCACGTCCCACACACAGGTGGCTCACGGGCTTCAAGTACAAACGCAGCAGTGTTGACAAGAATTCGGTGGAGGGAGGGAGGGCGGGAGGGGTCGAAGGAAAGAGGGAAGGAAGGGAGGTTGGTTGTTAAAATGATGTGAACTTTGGAATTCTATCAATTATCACAAATGATAAATCTACCCTTAAGTATACAGAGAAGTGGATCTCAAACTCATTGCTATCAGTTATGGATTAAAAAAAAAAAGGCAACCCAAAAGCAAACCTGCTTTCCTAGAGATTCTGATCAATGTTCCTGAATTAAGCCTGTGCAGTATAATTTTTAAAAAGCATCTTAAGAGAACCTAATGGGTAACCAAAGTTCAAACCTGGTATGGTACCTTAAAAAATTAACTAATGATTGTGCAAAGCTATCATAAATAGCAATATTATTTTAAAATACTATTCAACTTTATCTTGCTCTTTTAAATTACTGTTTTGTGGAAAAAATATGTATAGCACACCATAAAAATTATTTGTAATTTTTTATAAATAAACATAAATGGTTTACGTTCTTCTTTAACTGAAATGGTATAAGATTTTTTAAAAAAAAGAATTAAAGATCAGTATTCTAGGTGAAAATACATTGAAATGAAGCACAATTTAAAACACAAAAAATTTACTGAAAGGCATTAGCAAGTTATCAAGAGTTTATGATCTCTGTTTAAAAAAAATACTGGAACTCAGATAAAATCAATATTAGCCGAAACACATATCAGTCATCATATATAAAATACTTGTTTTGTTAGAGAACAAAAAACCATTATTATGAATCTCTCATCCCTGAAAGTATTTCAATTAAACAATGAAAACTCCAGGGCATGGAGGCTCATTTTCATACTGCGCGACTTCTACATATAAGAGGATATTTTTAAAGTGCACACTGGGAAATCAAAACTGTCAGGTCAATTTGTCCTTTAAGGAAATAAATTGCATATGGACAAAGCAAAGCTATTAAAAAGCTCTGAACAAATATCCCATACCAAAGTCTATTAAAAATAATCAAATTACCAATAGACTAAGAATTGGTAAGTCATAGAGGAAATTGCTTCTGAGAAAGTAAACGTAGACATAGGTATTTCTCTGCAACATCTCTCTTGCCCCTCCCCTCTACCCCCAGCACCCAGAGTAACCGATTTGAAATAGCCCAGTGACACCCCCTGGTTTAGATGGCAAATTAGATGGCCACTCTGCCCTACATCGTCTTCAGGCCCCATTTTTGTGTTTCAACCCTCAGTAAAAGTCACTTCAGTGAGGTTTTCAACCCCCTCCACCCTGAAACACCTATGGTCAAGGTCACCAATGGCCTCCTGTTCTAGAAGTCAATGGCTCTATCTCAGCACTCACCTTGGCCAAAACAGCTCAGTAGCCTAAGGGAGCAGGTCACCTCTTTCTTCTAGAATCGTGCCCTTCCCTGGACTCCTCGGAAACCCCACTCTGCGGCCTCTCCTCATATCTGACTGGCCGCTCCTTCTACTTCCCTCTCGTCCGAGCAGAAATTCCTCATCACGTGGTTACTGAATAAAGGTTGAGTATCCCCAGCTCCCACCCAGGAGTGCCCCGGGTGCCTTTCCTTGGGCTTTTTCTGTATTAATCTACATGGACTCCCAAGTACTGCTCTAAAGACTCACGGCTTCAAATACTACCCATAAGGAGAACACCCATATTCATGTCTCCCACCTGCGGCTTCTGTCTCAAACTCCAGAACCACACAGGTTTAGGTGCTTACTCAACAGCTCCACTTGGATACGGAACAGGCATCTCAGACTTAACAAGCCCACAATGAAACACCTGATTATCCTTTCTCTATTCGAACCTGCTCCTTCCAGTCTTGGCCGTCTGCTACCAACACCACCACTGATAACCTACCCCCGTGAACATTTCCCATCTCTAGATTTTACCATACAGCCCTCCAGTCGGCCTCACTTCCACACCTGTCTCCCCCAAACTCTGTTCTCCACCCAGTAGTCAAATGGATCTTGTTAAAATATAGTCAGATCAAGGCATTTCTCTGTTCAAAACCCTCCACTGGCTTCCCTTCACTGTAAAAGCCAAAAATTCCCAACAAATCACCTACAAGGCCCTACATGATCCCACTGTTCTTTCTCCCCCACCTTATATTATACCCCCCTGCCACCATCTCTCTGTGACAGACACATTGGCTTCCTTGTTGTTCAAACATACCAAGAACCGCTCCACCACTCACGTTTGCAGGATAGACAGCCACATCCTTAGCGAGTACCCCACTCTCGCTGTCAGTCTGAACCCACAGGTCTCTGCTCAAATGTCGATTAGCACAGAGCTTCCTTGCCCAACACCTACCTTAACAGTAACACCTCCACACTATGCTAGCACTTACTCTTCACCTGATTTGCTTTTTCTAATGACCTCATCACCAGTTTGTTCATTCAGCCTTTTTTCTAGGGTCTGTCTCCCTGCATGAAAACAGAAGCTGCTGGGTCAAGTGCCTACAGCAATGCCGTGTACACAGTAGGCAGTCAATAAATACCTGCAGCTCTTCCAAGTCTGGCTTTATGTCCATTCACAAAAATTGACTCCAGTTCTTCTTTCTAATAGTCAAGTGACTCTCCCAATTTTTCTGGGGACAAGTGGCTCCGTACCCAACACAATTCCTCACTGAAGGAAAACACAATGGCCCTTTCTAGATTACAGAAAATGTCCCAGGAAGGATGCTAGAAGAGACAGCAACAGAAACCCATGATCTTGGGGTAAAACAGCTCAATGGTGTTTTGATCAGTATTATTGAAGAAAAATCTAAAGAAAGTGGAGATGGTCCACAGAAGTCCAATTATATAAATAGTTCAGAAATATTTTCTTTGAGAACAGATTAAGCCTCTCAGGCTAAATTGATGTCTACATTAACCACCTACGTAAGAATAAAGAAATCCAAGTAATATGACACTGAGCCCTAGAAACCCAGGAACAGGTCTAGTTATGGGTCATTCAACCACTCAGGTCGAAAGCATAAAGAGATTCTCAAAGGTGAAGTCAATTCCCATTTAAGAGCATTACCTCCCATGATGCAATGGTTATTAATGAGCTGGTCCAAGTTTGGCACCTCTAACATTATAGAAACTATGTCTCCAAAAACAAATGCCCCAGTAAATTCTCACAGGCATCCACATATGTTAGAAATGCATGTTAGTTCAAAAAAAAAAAAAAAGAACATTTTGTATTTTATAACCAGTAAGCTTCTATTGTGTAGGAAGTAGAGGGCACGGGGGGCGGGGGGGGGGGAGGTTAAGTCTGACAAAGTTTCAAGTCTCTCTTGACATAAAAAGAGAAGACTACACCAAGAAATATTTTCCTTACCCTTGCAAAGGTTAGCCGCGTTCTTGTTCCCAATAAACACAGTCTCACTAAGACCCAAATGAAGGGAGGCGAGCTCCTCGTCTCAGCACACTGACACCTCGCAGCTGCTGACAGAGTTCAGAGTGTCTCTGCCGCTGGCAGCGGTGACCTGGGCCACAGTCAACTGTGTTTCCCGTCACTCAGGAAAAATCAGTCCCTGCCTAGCACACTGCAGATGTAATGTCACCGCCCTAAGGGCCCCTCATGAAGGACTAAAACATTATAGCCCGTCACAGCGGTTCTGACGTGTTGACAGCTATGGCTCACGATAACATTCACACTCGAAAAGTCGGTTTAAGATGTTTTCCGAAGGCAAGTGCTTCTACAACAAAACAGGCCCTCCTTGATGACCTCCTGGAAAAGCACAGAATCCCTTTTGCCGCCCAGGAACGGAAGGAGGGTCAGAGGTCCATGGAGCCAGCACGCTCTCCCCTGTTTAATGCCTTCTCTAGGCCTCCTGCGGGGGGTCGGCTGCGTAAGGGGAGAAGCGTTTTGGAGATGAGTGGGTTTCGAAGATTCGGGGCTTCACGTGTGACTACTCCATGACTGAACAATGACAATATGGGTAACTTTTTTCTTTTTTAATATTCCTTAAACAGGATTTTGGTTCAAGAGTCAAACCAGTATTTATAATCAAAATATGTCCAAATTAAGCTAAACTGGGGCGTAGTCAAAGCACAGACTGATGTTCTCCGAGACCTACAATTTGTAGGAAGACAACAAGTAACATTTACTTGGACTTTCAGAGTTTACTAAGCACGTCCAGCTGCCTTCCTAAACTGACTCTGATTACGCAGCACCCTGCTAAGGGATCCAAGGACTTCTGAATAAAATCGAAGCCTTTCTGTTCACTTTTAAAAAAAAAGAAGTACATAGATTTAAATGAAAAATAACTGCATTATGAATTCTGAGTGCACACACAGTTGTGTCTTCCATCACCTCAAGAGTCAGCTTTAGGAAACCTCACTAACCTCAGTGCAGGTGAACGTTCTTATCTCACGGGCACTGTAGGTTTTCAGAGAATTCAAGGGGAACTCCCACCACCCGTAGGCAGGGCTCCGGCACCGGGCCCACCGCCCCTGACACACAGCAGCTTAGGGGCACTTACTCAGACCCAGATCCAGACCCAGATCCAGGTGAAGTAAATGGAACTTTTTGGTGCTTTTTGTTCTTTTTCACAGAATCATATGTATGCAAAATACTCTGTAAGCAAAGACATCCACAGGTTTCATTTTTAAGAGAAAAATAATGGAAACCACCATTAGCATAGGGTTATGCTATGTCCCACATGGTGGAACAGGTAAATATGATCTAATACAGAAACATCTTCAGCATCAAAATAAGTGGGAAAAGTCAAGATGCAAATGCATAGACATATCACAAAGCCATCTGAATACAAATTTAAAAGGAAAATAAATACATATATTTTTGCAAGTACCAAGAATATCTATCAAAGAGGAAAAAATTTTGCTGGAACACAAAAACATAAGGAAGCATTACTTTTTACCTGTTAAATTTTTGGATCTTATAAATGCGATACCCTGTGATTATCAAAAAGAAAAGTAAAACTAAAGAGCTTAACTGATGAAAAGAAAATAACCCTTCCCAGGTAACATGTCCCACACCAAAGAAGATGATGGCCAAGAATCTTTAACTACCACACTGGAGTGCAACAAAGACTTAGTCAACTAACAGGTGATCTGGGTTTCATAGTAAACCTGAAAGGAGATCATCTGTGAAACCCTATCTAGCATTCTTCCTGCCCGAATCCCTGAGTAACCATGATAGTTAGAGTGGATTTTTCAGTTTGTTTTAGTTTTGTTTTGTTTTGTTTCTTTTGAGAAGCCAGGGAAAGGCACTTACAACAGGATTCTCGGGGCAGCAAAGGAAGCTGCAACTCACTCTGAAGAACAAAATGTAGGGCTTTTCCGCTATTGAAATATGTTGGAAAGAACTCAGAAAACATTTATTCTTCAAAGCTTGGGGTCAGTGTTACACTCAAGAATTTGCCCATGTCCCAATTCCCAATTCTATTAGTATTTTCACACTTTCCTCACAGAGAACACTTTTCTTCATCAAAAGTTACCAGACATGAACACAGAAGAAGGTGGAACACGTTAAAACTAATTACCCTAGAGAATGAGAAAGGGAAACCATTAACTTTTTCTGTATTTGCCTTTGTATCACACTACTTTTTAAAGCTTCTTTATTTTAATTTTTTACAAAGATTATTGTGTTTTCCATTACCATTTAATCCCTTTAGAATTGGTGAGCAAATTCATTAATCATTCTCACCTATAAGCCACAGTATTTAACTCTTTCTGTTAATAATAGCTACATGCTTCTCATTTAAAAACAGTTTATGCATTTAAGGCCTGTAGAAAAGTCAATCACTCATCCCTTTCATCTTCAAAATTCAGCCTGAGCCCTGGCACACGGGCATCATGAGATCACCGTTTCTAGCTTGAACTTGAACTTTGAAAATATTCACTCCGTAGTTCCTGCCTCACTGAACCAGTTACAACCCCTGCCTTTCCCCTCACCCCTCCCCCCAAAAAAACTAAACATGCACACAAGCACAGAAACGACTTAGAACATTCTGAAATTACTATGGTTCAGTTTCATCCCAATTAATCTTCAAAACATTCTGTCTTGCAGAGTTGCTTCCAATGTCACCCATGTCTTGTATGAACGAAATGAAACCTTAGAACGCTTTTTTCTGTCAAGAACAACCCACAGCTGAGATAGGGTGTGTGGTGCAAGGGCTGTCACTGATAAGGGCTGCAGGGACTGTCAAGGTGCAAGTAAGACTGACCCTCAATGGACTGAAGGCTTAGAACCAGCCAAAGACCAGCTGGCATTCACCTTGTAGTGACCCCTAGCCTCGTTATAATACATTAGCATACTAAGCCACACCACTGGTGCCTCCAGACTGAGAAGGAAACGGAAAGCCCATTAAGAACACAGAATGGCCAATAGAAATCTTATGAGAAGTCTCCACCTTTTTCCCTGTCTTCACCCTTTTCCCTGGAGGTCCTGACTACCTCTCCATTAAATCAGTCTCACTCAGAAGAGTAAATCCCACCAGGGAGGGGCTGCTCTGTCTGTGGAGTAGCCCACCTCTTTGTCTTACTGCTTCACTAATAAATTCTCTTTCATGTTAAACTATGCTGGCTGGAATTTGAATTCTTTCCTGAGCAAGCCAAGGACCCATCGTGGGTCGAACCTTTGCGTCTCCAGACACCCAGATCATCTGTATCACAACGAGCTCAATGAACTGCCCCTAGCTTAATGCATGTGGTCCATTTCCAAATCAGCTACAAATGGAATTCTATTTCTATGGCTTTCATTATAAAGTCAGACATTGATTATCAAGGCAGGGAAGGGAAAGAAACACTCCCAAGACTTCAGGCCTGTTAATAATCAATAAAGCTTATAATTGTGTTGCAAATGCCTGGAAGGCTTCCATCTGAACTGTGCACCTGGAGATGATGCGGGTAGAAAGGAGGGGCCAACAGAAAACGCGGTGGCTCTGTCCCTCCCCTTCCCCTACCAGGGCACAGACGAAGCGGTTTCACTATCCTGGGCACACGTCCATGAACTTGCCTATAACTTCACCTCTTTCTGTATCTTTAAAGGAAGCATATCAGACTGTACGGGAGTACCAATAACATTACAAGGTGATAAATGTCAGCAGCCTTGCACTGTGAACCACTGGCCCAAAGAGCTAAGGGTGGGGTGGGGGGTGCCCTGATTTCTAGCCTTTGCCAATCTCCATGCTGTCGACATCCCACCAAGGCCAGTTTCAAGCTAACAAATGGCTCTCAAATTTCCTGAGTGGTTAGCAGTCGGCTGGAGAATTTCTTTAGCAACAACTGGTTTTGAAAAAGAACAAGGATGCTTTGGATCCCTATATTTCTGGTAACTTTAAAAGAGAAAACACAGTTCTTGAGTTCTTGACTGTATACAAATAAAATTGAACATTCATTTTAATTTTAAAATGCTAGTAGAATAAAGAAGTTATTATTCCAGGTGGACAGCGGCACGTGCCACAGAAGGCTCATTCTAGAAGTTGTGAAGGGTGAGTAAGAATGCCCCAGGTAGGAAAGGTGGGACATTCCAGCAAGAGAAAACACCAAAGTGCAAAAAAGGGTCAAACACACACGAGAAAGAGTGTCCAATATTGTGAATAGGGGAAAAGAGGTGTTAAAATAATTAAACAAGGAGACCATTAGATGTGGGCGGCTGGTTACTATAGATACTTAGGTCATTATTAACAAGATAGGAAGCAAAGGAAATTAGACATTGTTGAGCATAATCAACAAGGAAGCTAGAGCTTCATACATTCCAGGGGTTCACAGCATTGCCCTGCCAAGGATTAACACCTCTTCCTGTCCCCCTTGATACCAGATTGTTGAGGGGACCCAGGGGGAGCTAAGCACGTGAGCAATAGAGGTCAAAGTAGCAGAGGGAGGTGCCTGGCCTTCGTGAAGGCCTTTCGGTCTCACTAGGGAGTGAACCCATGAGAAGGCCATGAGGGCTTGGGAAGTTGACTGGTTATTTTGAAAAAAGCTCCTGGTCTGCCCCAAACCTGAGCTAGTATAATCCCAGGGGGACAAAGAAACTCTCCCCAGCGTGTGCAAGTTCTCTCTCCCCCCCACTTCTCCCTGACCTGCACTCACCCTGTGCACTCACATGTTCTCTCTCCATAACCATCGCCTTAGCAGCCATGGGGCCAACGCAGTATGGACTCCAAACGCAGGTCCAGGAGCCAGCCTGGGTACCGCAGCACAACAGACTGAAGCCAGGAACATGAGCTAAGCTAGCTGGATGGTGGGAAAGGCTGGAAGGGATTCAGCTTGAACATGAAACAGACACTCTGGACACTGGTCTTTGTTTCGGACTGTTTCCATGGTGGGACAGAGATGAAACACCGGGGCAGCCTCCTACCCAAATAAAGCTCGCCACACCAGTCTTCTGTGCGTGGGTCATGAAATGCTTTTTTCTCTATCCTGCAAAAGAGCCCTCTCCTCCACTTCCACCAGCGACAGCTGTATTGTCTTGGTGGCCCAGGTCAGCAAACCAATCCCAAGGCAGAGGCAAGTGAGGGTATGTCCGCCTCTGAGAAGGAATTTAAGAACCAATCACAACCAGCCAACTAGGGTAACCACTTAAGCCATAACCAATCAAATAATTTCCTTACTTGGCTTCTGCATCTGCCCTAAAAGAGCCTCTCCCCAGCTCCTGTCCCAGGAACACCCCTAACCAGTGTCAGTGTGGCGGATACCTGATTCAAACAGATGCTTGCTCAAATAAACTCTTGAAAATTTTAATGTGCCTCGGTTTGTTTTTTAACAAAGGTAACGGCAGTAGAAAACGCTAGAAAGGAGGCACCCAGTAAAATCTAGTTTAGACTATTTTAAGTAGCAGTCACTAGCTTACCCTCCTGACCCCCATTAATTTCAGCCAGAGATTCTGAATAATTGGTTTTACTTTTCAATCTCCATTCTGATATGGCTATTACTGGCCTTACTGCTTAGACCAATGTCAACGTGTTCCAGGTGGCTGTAAGGCTGTGAACGTCTTCTTTAGACTTGACACACTAAAATTAAAATGGAATCGCTTTTAACATTATTTTTGTTAATTAACTCATGCTCTTCAGCATTATGACTTCAATAGGTAAGACGCCTAAATTAGACTTCTCAAATGAGCTAAAAAGAACTTCTGAGTAGGATTATGAGTGAAATCTAAAGACGGCAGGTTAACTCGGGCCTGAATGCAAAAGTCAAAGAATTTATCCCATTAGCTGCTGAATAATAAGTGCCTGCCAACCCAGAAGTTGTCATCTGAAACTCTTGGCAGTTCCCTCCATTGAGCACTGAGGAAGCAGGAGCCATAAGGCAGGGATGCGTGAGGAGATCATTAGAGCTCTCGTTTCCCCAGGTACTGTCACCCGCAAAAGAATAATAAGATGCTATTACCTGATTATACGGCAAGCCGCGCCATTACGTAAGCTGTGTCATACAATAGCTTCTTCTACAGTAAGGTACTGTTTACCTCATGCTCTATGTCCCAAGTACTGACATGTTCCCCTCTAGGAAAGGGGCTCAGAGAGGACAGGAAGTTTCATCCCCTTCTTCGCTGATGCACTCTCAGTGCCTAGCACAGAGGAGAGGCTCGCTCGGTAAGTACGCACTTTATACAAGAATAAAAAGAAGTATCATTAGAAACTGAAGTGTTATATGTGCACTATTTCATGTAATCCCTGCAAATAATGGGGATGATCCTATTACTTTTTCCATTTCACCAAAGCAAAAATCAGAACTTGAGAAGCAAAGTAATTTACCAAATTGTGGCACGAAGCCTGACTTTCACACCAAGGCCCTCTTTGTGGCCCTCTCCACACCTAATGTTGATTTCTACTTACTACCACACTTCATGCTAACCCAGAGGCTGAGCCCTGGAGTTTGACTTAGAAAAAACTCAGCAAATTGAAAGATTCTCATTTACCCATCAACGACCACTGTGTTTCCGGCAGAATAATAGGCTGCCTATGAGCCTTGGAAGAAACAGAGAATAGATGGGAAACTTAAAGGAACCTCAGGATAAAGGCAAGTTTGGTGGAGAATTCAGCATTTAAAAGTCCTGCTATTTGAATGTCTTCATTTTCCTGATAATTAATATTATTGTAAATAAAGTTTTCCTTTCATTCTATTATTTTTTCTTCCATCAACCTTTAAAAATCGTTTCCTAAAGGACATACATTATTTCATCTTTTAAAAGTAATATCTGTTTCATGAAATCTGAGCCAATCCTTAGGTTCAAAGAATGGTTCTTCATACAACTAGGCCATCACTGCCACCTGGCTGACAGTGACTGCAAGAGGCTGTCTCAGTTTTAGGAAGGTTACACGTGACCTTCCTAGAGGAAGATGTCTCTAAGGATCCATGGAAGCACAGAGAAAGTGAGAACCTACTGAACAGACATATCTTATGCTCCTTTCAAAGAGGCTCACACAACATGGAGCACGAAATAGGAGCTCAAGAAGTACCAACTG
>VMDR010018711.1:0-18936 GCA_007922815.1 Macrotus californicus
GGTTTTGTTTTGCCTTACTTTGAAAAGCCAGCTACAGTATACCAATGGTTGGCTGGCTACTTTTTCTTTTTCTTGCAATTTTATGCCTACTTTAAAAACCTGGGTTTCACTGTACTCTACACAGACATTCTCAAATCCAGCTCCACAACAGTTACCTAATAAGTTAAAAATACAGATTCCTTGACCGCAAGTCCAATGATTCTGAGGTCTAGGTTTACATTCAGAAAGTTGTATTATACTTCTATCAAGTTCTCTAAATAAATTCAGGGAACAGAATTTATTCACAAGTGAACTGTAAACAATCTAACCATTTGGATCAAAGAATATATGTATATTAAATTTGGGAGGATGCTGAAAATTCATCTCTGGAAAAGTTGCAGTAGCCATTTGACAAGACTTTTAGTTGCCTATCTACTATCTCCTCTCACCATCTTCCTAATAAAACACTGTGTCTGTTCACTGAAGCAAGAGAGCTAACCCTATGCAAGGAAGGATCCAGAGACTGAAAAGGACATCTGCTGCAGAGCTCTGGAGAAAAGACTTTGTTTTCCCGATTAAAAAATTAAAAGAGAGAGAGTGATGAGTCACATCCCTAGCCAGTGTGGCTCAGTTCGCTGGAGCAATGTCCAGTACACTGAAAGGCTGCAGGTTCAGTGTCCAGTCAGGGCACCTATGAGAAGGCAACCAATAGATGTTTCTCTCTCTCACACTGATGTTTCTCTGAAAGCAATGGAAAAAAGATGTCCTCAAGTGAGGATAAAAAGAAAGAGAAACAGAGTCACAAATAATATACAGGTATGTTCCACCACTCTTTCTTACCTTGAATGTGAGCATATCTGAAATAACCTATGTACATGAAGCAGTCAATAGGGACTGGCCAGAAATTAAAAATGCCAGCCCTGACATCATCAAGATATTAATCACACAGTGCAAGATTCATACTCTGTGAGAAAAATAAATCCCTAGTTGTTTAAATTACTATCAATTGACAGGTTTTCCATTACTTGAAGACAAATGCATTGCTAACTGATTAACCTATGCATGAGGATGTCCATTTCTCCATCTCCCCTTGTCAGCACTAGGCACCATGAAACTTAAATTTTGCTCATTTGACTTAAAAATAAATAAGTAGCCCTGGCTGGTGTGGCTCAATGGGTTAAGCGCCGCCCACAAACCAAAGGGTCACCGGTTCAATTCCCACGCAGGGCACATGCCTGGGTTGCGGGCCAGGTCCCCAGTAGAGGGTACACAAGAGGCAACCACACATTGATGTTTCTCTCCCTCTCTATCTCCCTCCCTGCCCCTCTATCTATAAATAAATAAATAATCTTCAAAAATAAATAAGAGCAGCATTTCATTTCTCTAACTACGAGGAGGATGAATATCTAGTTATTTTTTTTCTTAAATGCCTTTCCACATCCTTTGTCCACATTTTCTATTGCATTACTAAATTTTCTTCTCACTGGGTTGTACATGCTCTTTGTAAACTAAGGAAATCAGATCCTTATGATTTACATTATAAAACATTTTTGTTACTTTTTCTTCTTACTAGTTTTAGGTTCTTGTGTGTGTATAAAGGGCATCTTTTAAATTGTCATGTATATATGAAATCCAGATTTTAAATGTTTATTATTTCAAAATGTAGTATAAAGCAAACTGTTTCCCAATATAGGATAAATTCAAAATATTAAATCAAGAGACTTTTTGAGACTGAATATCACAGGAAAAATTAGTTGTAACCAGGGAAATCTAGGGAATAAAAAAAAAGAACAAGAAAAATAAGGGAAGTCAAGCAGGGACAAAAAAGTTTTCAATGCCTGATGTTATCTAGCACTCTACTATACTCTCTGTAGAGAACAGCTAAATATAAGTTCACACTCAAAGGCAGGGGTGTCCAACCTTTTGGTGTCTCTGGGCCACATCAGAAGAAGAACAGTTCTCTTGGACTACACATTAAAGACACAAACACCAACAAAAACTGATGAGCAAAAAAGAAGTCCATGCATAATATTCATGATATCCACCACCACAGATAAGCAAAGAAGTCCTCACATAATAACCTAATACAGCAGCCCTTCTGATAATCTTTTAAAATCATCAAACAGGTCCCAAGTTTGTGATCACTAATATAGAAAATGTACATACCTAAGTAATAAACCTTGGTAATAAAATTAAGTTAATGTTTTAAGTAAATTTACAATTTTGTGTTAGGCCGCATTCATAGCCATCCTGGGCCGCAGGTTGGACATCCCCGCCCCAAGGCTTATTAACTAGTCGGAAAGAGAAAAACATGGAAAACAATGAGAAGAATTTCAAATGAAACAAAAAAGATTAATCAACTGAAAATTATAGCCATCTAGAAAAGCTTCACGAAATACAGAATTTTGTGTTAATTTTGAAAAACTATAGGTTTTGAAATAATAGAAAAAATAATAAATTACCACAGAATAGGGAACCACTCATTTAATTTGTGAATTCAAACCTTCTTGACAGTTCCCAAGACGTCAGAAATTAGGATTAGTTCAAAGACAAGACAGACTGAACAGAATGAAGAGGGTCTGCATTACGGAAGTGGAAGGGTAAGTAGTAAAATAAGCAGGGTAAAGCCAGAGGCATTTGAGAAGAACTGTTAAAAGAAGAAAATTTACAGAGGGTTTTGAGAGATTTGAGAAGAAATGACAGAAGAAATTCTACACAGGGATTTGAAAAGAAAAAATACAAGAAGCAAATCTAGTTGGTCCATAATAAAGGAGAATGCAAAGCGTTACACTACCAGAAAAAAACAAGTTCCCTTCTTCTTGACTGACTGTCATACACTTTTCCAGTTTTAAACCATTTGAGGCCCTAGAAAAAAAATCAAAAAAGCTTCTCCATTCATTTTCCTCTCTTCATTCTTCGTCTTTAAAGACACATTTGAAGATTAATTTTCTGAATGCAAATTAGTCACTGCTTTGTGTCTTTTATCAAAAAGCAAAAGACTGCTGGTTGATACATTCTGAGTCATTAACTACCTATCCTATTCTAATTGCATATTTAAATGGGATGTAAGGGTTTCTTCTAGAATCAGTAAATTTACCACATCCCCACATCTTCAGATTACCAATTACTCTACTGCAATTACACTGTTGTAAAAAGAATTAAGAATATCAGCCCTGGCTGGCATAGCTCAGTGGATTAAGCACAGGCTGCAACCCAAAGGGTCGCGGTTTGATTCCCAATCAGGGCACATGCCTGCGTTGCGGGCCAGGTCCCCAGTGGGGCTACGTGAGAGGAGACCACACATTGATGTTTCTCTCTCTCTTTCTCCCTCCCTTCCCCTCTCTAAAAATAAATAAATAAAATTAAAAAAAAAAAAGAACTAAGAACATCAGCCTTACCCATAAGAAAATCACTGAGCCAAAAGAATAGTTATTTTTTGATGTTATGCCAACATATTCTTCATTACATGGCAATTACTAGTACCAGTTTTTCTTAACAACCACAACTTTCAACTAACATTAAATGACAAGTGGGAGAAAAAAGAAATAATCTATCAAAAGGAGAAAGCCAACATGTGATATTAAAATGAAGACAAGACCAAAAGAACAGTTACCAGAAAGACACTTTCTCATACATAGGCAAATGCTCTCTGACAAGGGTGTCAAATGCAAAAGAATGAAGTTGGACGCTTATCTTAACACCAGATAGAAAAATTAACTTAATGCACTTTATATCTATTTAAAGTTTTCAGAGGAAAAAAAGACTTCAAAAAACCTGGTAGTCAACACAGAGTTGATCTGGAGGTATATCTTATTTCTTGGGGTTTTTTTTCCTTCCAATTTTACACATTTTTTGCTGCCCTTCTATTTAGAGATTTGGATTTAGCTATTATACCAAATATATGTGTACAATTTCCCTTTCTGTGCTCCCAATAAAATTCTACCAGTTTGGAGTTAAATCAATATTCAGATTTACATTAGTATGCCTATGTAAACAGTTTTCTCAAGTTATCTTATGTACTATAATTATATTTCCTTGCTACTACCTCTTTAAATTTTTCCTCATTAATTTTCCTATGTTTTGGCTGTCTTAGAAAATTGACCACAACCCTGGAGAGCTCTTACAGAATTCCCTCAAAAACAACTGGCTCTCATACTCACCAATTCCATGTTCTCTCCTGGAGGCATTCTTTCTAAAACCATCAAACCTCCAAGATTCAGACTGATTTGTCTTGTCTAGGTTTGTCTGTTCATTTTGATCCAAATTCCCTTCACTTATCTCCTGGGATAAATCTCATTTATAACAGCCAAAATATTTACGTTCTTAATTTACTTGCTCTTTTAGAGAATCATTTCTATAACTTTCTGAAAGAATATGTGGGTGTGAAAAAATTAAAATTTTCCAATTCTAAAATACTCATAACTGAATGATAGATTGAGTATGAAATTCTAGAATGAAAATAATTTTTCTTAAGAGCTTTGAAGGAATTGATTCACTATTTTCTAGCACCTAGTGTTGCTGTTGAGAAAAGCTGATGCCATTTTTATTCCTCACTTCTATATGTGACCTGTATTTTTTCCCCCATGGAAGCTTTTAGTTTCTTTCTTTATTGTGTTCTGAAATTCCACAATGATGTGCCTTAAAGATAAGTCTTTGCCATTCATCTTGTGGGCCTATTTTAATCTAGAAATTTACATCATTCAATTCTTAGGTTTTATATTTATTTGCTAATTCTCTCTCCATGGTTGTCTGTTCTCTGTCGATTAAATTCACAATAGTCAGGTGTTGGACCTCCTGGATTGATCCTATACTTTTCTTATATTTTTCCCACATTTTCCCCCCTCTTGATTCATTCTACTTTGACATATCCCTATTACTGGATTTTTAATATATGAATCAAATTTATAATTTGTTTTAAAATTTTATTTATTCATTTTTTAGAGAGAGGGGAAGGGAGGGGGGGGGAGAAATATCCATGTGAAAGAGAAACATCAATTGGTTGCCTCTCCTATGTACCTCAACCAGGGATGGAGCCCAGCAACCCACCCATGTGCCCTGACCAGGAATCAAACTGACAACTTCTGTTTTGCAGGACAATGCTCAATCTATTGAGTCACATCAGTCAGAGCTCAAATTTTTATTTTTAATTTCTCTGAATAATCCATTTTATATTCTCTTATTCCTGTTTCACTGATACAGTATCTCCTGTTATCGTACTATAATTTACTTTAAATTTTCTTCTGTTCTCAGCAGTATCTCTTCTGAGTGCCCTTTGACTGGGTCTCTCAAGTACAGTGATCTTCAAACTTCTATTGAGGAAGTATTAGGCATCTCAAAACAAATTAGAAACTAGATAAAGTTTGGCAACTGTTGGGGTCAGTGAAGGATGACATTCTGTTGGGAGGTGGGGGGAACCCACTAAATGTCAGTGCTTTACATCATTTCCCTTGGGTTGTTTTCCCAAAGAGAATATTTCAATTTAAAAATATATTAACAAAGGCAGCAAGCATTCTGGGAGCAAAAAAGACAGAGATCTCACCATTCAATAAATAAACTTTCACTCAATTTCCCATTTTCATTAAGACTCTTCACCAATGTTCAACCTCCCACCAGATGTGCCAAAACTTCCACGGTTCCACCCTCTTCAAATAATAAACACTCAGGTTTTTGCTGGCTATACTAAATGGAGAAGTAAAGCCTAGAGTCTAAACTATACCAGATTTTCAACCAATGCTGCAATGTTTAGTAGCACCAAAGATTTTTGTCCTCAGCTATCTTGTTTTCTCAACAACACATTCCTCCTTGGGCCGATAATGTCTTCTTCTTTGATATATATTGTTTTAAGATTTTTTATTTATTATTTATTTTTAGAGAAAGGGGAAAAGAGGGAAAATGAGAGGGAGGGAAACATCAACATGCAAGAGAGATATCTATCAGCTGCCTGTCACATGACCCCAACCAGGGACAGGACCTGGCCCGCAACCCAGGCATGTGCCCTGACTGGGAATTGAACCAGCGACTCTTTGGTTCACAGGCCAGCACTCAATCCACTGAGCCAGACCAGCCAGGGCGATATATTTTCTTCACTTAGCTATCAGATCATACCATCTCCTAGTGCTACTCCTTCCTACCTCACAATCACTCCTTCTCCTAAGTGATAGTCTCCTGAGACTCTGGGTACTCCTCTCCTACATGATCTTTAATGTTAAGAGTGTCCTAGGACTTAGTCCTTGGTCATTCTACCCTTCTGTATCTCCATCAATTCCCAATCTCACATGGTTTTAAATACTAATTAATACCAAATCCCAAATCTCTATCTCCTGCCTAGACCTCATTTCCAAACCCCAGATTCATACATCCAACTGCTAATTAACATCTGCACATATACAGTCACTCAAATTATATAATGTCCCTAAGTGAACTGATCTCTCCCCGAAACCTGCTCTATCCATGGCCTTTCACATCTCTGCTGATAGAAATGCCCTCCCCTTCCAGTTGCTCAAGTCAAAAATTTTGGAGTCAGTCTTGACTCTTCTTTCTCTCATACCCAACCAACCAATCCATTATGGAATCTTTCAAATATACTGAGAATCCCACTTACAACCCCTGTTCAAGACACTCACCTCTCACCTTGAATGCTAATATAGTCTTCTGTAACCTATCATAGACTTCCTGATTCTTCTCTCTTGTTCTACTCCAGCCCTTCTTCCCTGTCTCCAGGCTGTTCTCAACACAGCAGATAGTATTCTTCTTCAAACATAAATGAGACAATGAAATTCCACTGCTCCTTCTCAGAGAAAAAGTCAATGTCCTTCCAATGGCCCATTACCCCTCCCAACCATTTACTTCTTTGACCTCATCTTCTACTACTCTTACCCTTTCTCACTCAGCCCCAGCCACACTGACATCTTGCTGTCTCTAGACAGAACACACTATCCAGCTTTAGAGCCTTGGCATTGGCTGTTTCCTCTACCCAGAGTGATCTTCCAGATACCCAAGTGACTACCTTCCACACCTCCTCCTGTGCTGAAATGTCACCCTCTCAATAAGATCTACTTAGACCATACTATTTAAAGTTGTAACTTGCTCCCATCTCCAGTATACCTAATCCCCTTTACCTTCTTCTACTTTTTTGCTTTTATCCACAGAATTTACTATATTCTTACACAGTAAACAATTTACTTACTTAGTATATTCTGACATAAGAATTAACCAGTTCTTTTTATTCACACTACTCTTCCTATAGTTTAAGTAATCATATCTCCCCACTAGGCCAATATTTTTCAGACTGCAGATTGCTTCAAGGGTGTCCAACCTTTTGGCATCTCTGGGCCACACTGGAAGAGTTGTCTTGGGCCACACATTAAATACACTGCAACATGAAATCACATTAAAAATCTCATAATATTTTAAGTAAATTTACAATTTTGTGTTGGGCCACATTCTTAGCCATCCTGGGCCGCATGTGGCCTACAGGCTGCAGGCTGGACATCCTGCAGATCCTCTTCTCCCTTTCAGAAAATGATCAATAGTCTAACACACATGTGCAATTCAACTATTGTATGTAAACTATACTGAATTGCCTGGCACACTGAAGACACTCGTTATTTTTAAAAGAATGAATGAAAGAAAGCATGTCTTCATGTACTGCTATGACTTCAATTAGCTATTAGCGACAATAGTAAGACACACTATTTAGTGAACATGTATTTTGTTTAATTCCACTTTCCCATTTTTTTTTTAAATGTGGTGAGTCTTTTTTTTTTTTTAAGACTTTACTTCTGTATTTTTAGACAGAGGGGAACGGAGGGAGAAAGAGAAGGAGAGAAATATCAATGTGTGGTTGCCTCTCACTCATCCCCCTACTGGGGACCCAGCCTGCAACCCAGGCATGTGTCCTGACTGGGAATCGAACCCTTGACATTTTGGTTTGCAGGCCAGCGCTCAATCCACTGAGCTACACCAGCCAGGACTTCCATTCTTAAGAATAGGGAAAACAAAGCTGATTAAGTAACCTGTCCAAGGTTACATGAGTAGTAAGAGACTGAGTTAGGATCCAACCCTATCTTATCTAACACAAAACACTTGCCTATTCTCCAATAAATTCTACAACCCAGAAATTCTATTTCTGTTGAGGTTCGGTTTTGCTTTCCAATTCAGCTCCTTTCAGCTTCACAGTCTTAGTGTATGCAGTTTCTTCCACAGGGAATGATCTTCCACCTCTATCCCACCCCATGATTCCTGCTCAGTACCTTCAACCTAATTGAAGCCTACTCATTCTTCTGGACAAAGTTAAAACATCACTTCCTGAAAAGTATTCCCATACCCCCTAATTAGTTAGGTTCTCCCAAGGATGCTTCCACAACAATCAGTCTTTTTCTCCATAGCACATATCACATTTGTGATACTTGTTCCACGTCTATCTTCCCTACTAGAATACAAGTTTCTTGCCAGTAAGCACCAGACCTATCAATACTAGGGATATAGTATATTTGGAGGCCTAGAACCCATTCAATTCATTAAATAACAAATAAACAGCATCAGAGTCCTCAGTCGTTTTCCCTCCCAACCCCCACCAGACTAAAACCTAGCATATCACTTCATAACCAAGTGAGACATGACATAATAAAGTGCTTGGGCTTTAGAGTCCAACAGAACTGAATTGAAGATCTGGCCCAGTTACTCATTATGGAACTCTAGGCAAGTTATTTAACCTCTCTATGTCTCATCTGCAAAATAATCACACACACCTTGCTATAAAGATTATCCTCTTTTTTTCATTCATACTGCTATTGTTATAATTTGAGTAATTATCATTTTCCCTCCTGAATCTTTTTCAAACTTCAGAATGCTTCAAACCAGCTTCCCCTGCTCATCTTTTTTAAAATGAACACACACAGAATAGAAAAAAATATACCATAGTGCACATACACTTAAGGGCATATTGTTGAAATATACAGAGAATTCAACTACTGTTATTGGGCTGCAATGTTACATGTATATAACAGAGTGGGGAAAAATCAGGTTTATAGTTGTAGGTACACAAAAGTTTATTATTGTATTATTTATTACTGTATTATTTTCTGTATGAACTATAAACCTACTTTTGTCCCATCCTGCATTATAGGTTGCAGTAGAAAAATTTGAAAAACATTGCTACATTACTATGGTAAATGTATATTAATAGAATATTACATTCAATGAGAACAGAGGCCTTGGTTTTGTTTACTACTATGTCCCTAGAACCTAAAGTAGTGTCTAGTGTATAACAGTGTATGAAAGAATTTGTTGAAAAAGTGAGTGCTATAACTAGTTCCAACTTAACTTTTCAAATCTATTAATCCTGCAGTATTCCTCCTTACTGGCATTTACAGAACCCAAAACATTCTTCAGCCTGAGCCTTGGCTAATGCTCTTCTCTCAGACGAATGAGTTTCCTACTTTACCCAACTCACCAAAACAACCAATGCCTTTCTACTACATTGCACTTTCTTATAAAATCATATGAAAGGCATAAAGTCCACAAGTACAAAAGGAAACTTAAAAAAATAAATATGCAGTACAGGAAAAAATACAGTTCTAGTGCATGCCTTTAACTTTTAGTTTAGTTAGGATATACATTAAACTTTTTTTTAATCCTCACCAAAGGATATGTTTATTGACTTTTTTTTTGAGAGAGAGAGAGAAGCAGGGGAGAAAAAGATCAATCAGTTGCCCCCTGTCTGTGCCCTGACCCAGGATCAAATCTGCAACCTACGTTATGTGCCTTGATCAGGGATCAAACCAGAGAGACCTTTATAAAAAATTATTTATTCATTTATTTTTAGAGAGAGGGGAAGGGAGGGAGAAAGGGAGAGAAACATCAATGTGTGGTTGTCTCTCACACCCCTGATTGGGGGGACCTGGCCTGCAACCGAGGCATGTGCTGGGCTGGACAGGGAATCAAACCAGCGACCCTTTGGTTTGCAGGCCAGCACTCAATCCACTGAACCACACCAGCCAGAGACCATTTTGGTGTACACGGACGACGCTCCAGCCAACTGAGCTACCTGGCCAGGGCGACATACACTAAACTTGTGACTAACAATTCAACCTGCCATGGTAAAATTTGGAGGATGAATTAAGTAACTCATACATAATTAAAAATGGGAAGTCTGATCTCATACCTTTTTTAACTCTGTATTAACTTTATGCCCACAGAGTTAAGTGATTATTCTCATTAACAGAGCAACACATACAAATCTGAAGACATCACTAAGGACTGAAAGGAGTTTGAGCAACACAAATCCACAAACTTTGCAAACTGCAAGTTACTCTGTGCCTCACCCACAGATAAGACTCAGGCTGTTAAAAAAAAGACTCTCATAACTAATGGTTTTAGCAACTGTTTTCGGAAACTAGGTAGAATGGTCACAGACTGACCTTTTTAAAGTTTCCACCTATGAATCACTATTACATTCCGAAAACAAGAAGACACACACACACACACACACTCTCTCTCTCTCACAAAAACCTGTATCCCTCAGATTTTTTTAGGAGAAAAAATCATCATTTGGCTGCCACTACTACTTACTCCTTTGGCTATTTAAAAAAAAAAAACAAAAAAACCCGTGCTTTGTGCATAATTGCTAACATACCATGGTTCTGTTCCTTCATTTGAAACACAAACACAAATTTTATCATTTGATTTATAAAATTATTTTTCTTCTTCAAATAAGTAAAAATACTACCAAATACTGTGACACTAAAAAACTTACGCTTTTCAATTTTCAAATATCTCATGCCATCTACTAATAATTAGCCAACTTTGGTCAACCCTAATTATTCCAGAGTTCACAATCTAAGAACTAGTCTTCTTCAGTAGAATTCCTTTCATTCACCTTTTGCCTACCAAAGGCTGTAGAGCGGAAAGTTCCAACTTTTACAACTCTAGAATGAGGTTATAAGCGGGGGGAGGGGGAACTACCTAACAGTAGTTGTTTTTTTCCAAGCCCCATAAGCTCCTGCAGAACCCAAAACACTTAAGTCCCAACCTGAGCTTCATGCTTCCATCTATGAAACTTGCTTTAAGCTTCAGCCTTTCCAACCGTAGGAAAGTTTAATGTATTTCTGAACAGACTGGATCAGCTGCCAAATAACCTTAAATCCTCAAAGAGAAGGCACCACGAATATCAAAAAAGTAACAACCCAATGGCATAAAATAATGCAGTATTCTGGTATCACCATCAATCATACATTGAGAGCAGTACTACTTATTAACCTAAGCTACCTTATTCTTTAACAGATCTCTTCAAAAGGTCTTCGATGTCTAGGTTTCTCTGCTTCTATCCTATCCTGGCAAAAGCTTTGGCTTATCTCTGGCATGCTGTGCCTCCGGGTCCCAAAAATGTGGCTTATGTGGTTGGAATGCGGAACGCGTCCTACAAGGCGCCTAAACTCAGCTTTATTAACAAAATTTGTATTACATTTCATAACATTCTGTCGGCTACTAGTGAGCTCCTTCCACTCCCGGCCGTCCCAGCCGCACCGTTCCCAGCTCTGGCGGGGGCAAGGGCTTCAGACTTTCTTTCCCCCAAATCGCTACCCCAATCAAGGTGGAGGCCCACATTCCCCCGTCCCTCAGAGACGTTCGCCCGAGAAAAGAAACCTCGCACTGCTCCACCAACAGGTGGGGAGGGGAAAGGAATGGACAGCTGGGCGCCGAGGCCCGGCCAGGCCGCAAACCCGGCGGGAGGCTGGGGACCCGGCCCCAATGCGGCCTGAAACAAGGCAAACCTTTCGTGCCCAGCGAATCACCCACTCCAGCCAATTCCAACGCGCCCACCCCAACTGACCTGACAGTGGGTGCGACGCAATGCCATAAGCCGCAGGCTGGGCTAACAGAGCCGAAGAGAGCGCCTCCACGGACTCAATCCCCACAGCCTCACAGCACCGCCACCAGCTCCTCAGCCGCCTCCTCGGAAGAGAGCGCGTGGCACGCATGCGTCGGTATTCCAGGAGGCCACGTAGTCACGTGGCTGCGCGGTGCGCCGGCCTCGCCCAACGCGGGATCCAGGAGACCACGCCCCGCCCCAGGCACTAAAGGCGGGGCCACTGCTCCGGCTGAGTTTTCCCTCCGTGAGGACTTTTCCAGCTGACAGCGCATTTTGCTTCTGTGACACCCTGATGTTTTAAACACAGCCAGCGTCCCGTCCTTCCGCTCCCCCCAGAGAAAAATATTGTTATTCTTTTTGGGCAAATCTAAGGTTTCCCAAAAACTGCCCAGGTTTTACCCCTCGACCTAAAAATGGACAAAACTAAACATTAACACCCCGTGAAAAACCCTGGGTGGGTAGCTCAGTTGATTAGTGCCTCGACCAGTCAGGGCACATACAAAATATGATTTCTAGATCTAGGATTTAAAGTTAAATTTAACCAAAGTCATAAGTACCCTCAGTTTCATTCATCAGAAATCTAAAGAGCACATTTGCTTCCAAATATCATAATCTTACCGTTTGCATTTCACTTTCATCAAACTGCATCCAATTACAGCTTTCCCTTTCTTACTCTTCAAGCTCGCTTTTTTTTTTTTTTTTTTAATTCTCCAGCAATGCACCCATGCTTTGTACTGGTTTAAAGAGTAATTTTTCCATGTTTCCTATGTGAAGGGGCAGTGAAGGGATGATAAACTGGGAAGGCAGGTGGAGTTTGCAGCGGGATGTATTCCTTTTTTGGTCCTTTTTCAACCTTTTCTAAAGTCATCTCAAATTCTTTGTCCGTAAATAAGATTAGCTTGCTCTGAGACCTCATCCCTCTCTAATAGCCATTTTGCACTACTCCATCTGCTTCAACTTTATTCACTGTAAATTCATTGTTTCTCTTTATCTAGTTTCCTACAGCTTACCTTTCAAGCCAGTGATACTGATTTTACTCTCCTGGTTTTTCCCACTGCTTATAAGAAAAACCTAAAATTTTTGGCTTTGAAACGTCTTTCATAATCGTGCCAGCCTTCTTACTGGTTTCTGTCTTCCTATAGTTCCACAAAACCCAATGTTTCCTTTTATGTGTTTTTTTGTTCCTTTCACATGTCTAAATCTTTCAGTCTGCATTTCCCTCTGCCTAGAATGTTTTCAGCACTGGTGAAAACAATTTAAAAAAAATTGATTTACCCTGTGTTGACTTTAAAATAAATTGTACATTACAATTATAAGCTTTGGGGAGAAAACAATATACCAAATACTGTAGGTTAGAGGGTGACAAGCTCTAAAATACTGTGAAGTCAGGTAATGCCAGAATCAGAGAGAACAAAGAAATTGGACACATGAGGAAAGGTATGATTTATTAATGAAATGAATTTCTTCCGTTTGCCTCTGCAGATCAGTAGCCCACCCTTCTCCACACTCCGTTTTCCAGATTGATCCTTATGAATCATATCCCTTTCTCCCTGGCTTCTAGGTGGATCTGGCCAACAAAGAGTCCTGGAAGAATGGAAGGGAGGAGGGACCTCAGCATGTTTGTTTCCGAAGCCCGCTCCACAGGAGGATCTCAGCTCTTATCAAGGTGGTCCTCTCCATATCACTTTCTTCTTCTAGGTTCCAGGTTTCCCTAAACCCTGCCTTTGCAAATAGTGCCTTATTAACCACTTCTCAAATTACCCTGATGTTGATATGCCATCTATTTCCGTCTGGGATCCTGACTGATAAAAGAACAAACAGCTTCTTGTGATACCCAGTAGTAATCACAACTTCTGGGCTATTCAGTATAAGGTTCCTGCTTATTTCTCCAAAACGTAACATGCAGTAAAAATGTACATAAAACACTGCATGGCTCACTTAATTTACAGAATATGGAATTTGTCCATTTATATTATGAATTTACCACTAAATTCAGGGTAATTCACCTGGAACCATGTATCCTTAGAGTGATAAGTACGTTCCCTTTACCAAGAATCTAAGAAATACACAGGTGGCTGACTTTCAGTCAAGATGGAGGCATAGGTAGACACACTGTGCCTCCTCACACAACCAAAAGAAGAACAACAAAAAATTTAAAAACAAAAAACAACCATAACTGACAGAAAATAGAACTATGTGGAAGTCTGACAACTAAGGAGTTAAAGAAGAAACATTCATCCAAACCGGTAGGAGGGGCGAGTCAGGCAGCCAGGCAGAGCGGACTCGCAGCAAGGCGGACGGCAGACCGGGGTGGGAAAGGCGTGGCTGGAGGACTGGGCAGTCCCACACCCACGTGCTGATAAACTGGGAGGAACAACTGGGGAGCAAGACAGACCACACAACCCAGAGTTCCAGCAGGGAAATAAAGCCTCAAACCTCTGACTGAAAACACCTGTGGGGTTTGAGGCGGCAGCAGCAGGAGAAAGTCCTAGCCTCACAGGAGAGCTCGTTGGAGAGACCCACAGGGTCCTGGAGTGTACACAAGCCCACCAAAAGGGCCCAACTTGACTGTGGGTAGCGGGGGAAGTGACTGAAAACCGACAGAGAGTGGAACAAGCAGCATTGTTTCCTCTCAGACCCTCCCCCACACACAGCATAAAATTAGATGAACAAATGAAGGCTATGATAGATAAAATAAAGGAAAATGTACAGGGAACCAACAGTGATAGGAAGGAAAGTGGGACTCAAAGCAATGGTGTGGACTAGAAGGAAGAAAGAAACATTCAACCACAACACAATGGAGAAACAAGAATTCAAAAAAATGGGGAGAGTTTTAGAAACCTCGAGGGCGTCTTGAAACATTCCAACATCCGAATCAAAGGGGTGCCAGAAGAAGAAGAGGAAGAGAAAGAAGTTGAAAACTTATTTGAACAAATAATGAAGGAGAACTTCCCCAATCTGGCAAAGGAAATAGACTTCCAGGGAGTTCGGGAAGCCCAGAGAGTCCCAAAGAAGTTGGACTCAAGGAGGAACACACCAAGGCACATCATAATTACATTACCCAAGATGAAAGATAAAGAGAGAATCTTAAAAGCAGCAAGAGAAAAGGAGACAATTACCTACAAAGGTGTTCCCATTAGTCTGTCAGCAGATTTCTCACAAGAAACCTTGCAGGCAAGAAGGGGCTGGAAAGAAGTATTCAACGTCATGAAAGGCAAGGACCTACATCCAAGATGACTCTATCCAGCAAAGCTATCATTTAGAATGGAAGGGCAGATGAAGTACTTCCCAGATAAGATCAAATTCAAGGAGTTCATCATCACCAAGCCCTTATTATATGAAATGTTAAAGGGGCTTATCTAAGAAAAAAAAGATAAAAAATAGGAACAGTAAAGTGACAACAACAGTTATTAACAACTGAACCTAAAAACAAAAACAAAAACAAAGCAAACAACTAGAACAGGAACAGTATCACAGAAATGGAGATAACATAGAGGGTTATCATCAGGGGAGTGGGTGGGGAGAGAAGGGGAAAAGGTACAGGGAATAAGAAGCATAAATGGTAGGTAGAAGGTAGACAGGGGGAGGTTAAGAATAGTATAGGAAATGGAGAAGCCAAAGAACTTATATATATGACCCATGGAATCAACTAAGGGTGGGGGGAGATGTGGGTGGGAGGGGGTGTGCAGGACGGAGGGGAATAAAGGGTGGGAAATGGGACAACTATAATAGCATAATCAATAAAATATATTTTTTTAAAAAGAAATATACAGGTGAAGGTGTTATCGGTTGAGGAGTTTTTGCAGAGTCTGGAAGAAAAGAATTTCCTAACACCCATGCAGGAGGATAGGTTTATGTAGTGAACTTTATTGATGATGTAAAATTAAGAGGGTTCCCCTCCTGACTTCCCAATGTCCCATCTCGGTTTGTCCCACCATGGAAAACGTCCAATCTTGTCTTCAGTAGGGCCAGAGTTTCTGCACCATATTAAAGTGTGGTCCAGTCCAGCATCTGGCTAACTTAGCGTGTGTTTCCAGCTGCAGTCCATTACTGTGCTGAGGTATTGAGCAATCTCCTGGAGACTGTGTGTGGAGTCCACACAGCAATGGCTATGCGGCTGCAAGGGCCGCATATGGCCATGGACAGAACAGGTGTGTGAGAGTTTTGGGGTGACAAGGGAGGAGCTCTTCTTTGTTCCCCTAGTTTGGGCTTGGAAAAGACCAGAATCTTTTCCAAACTGGTCAATACATTTCCCAAGTTTTTGTGGGCTTCGGATGGATTTACACCCCCTAGTTAGATTGACGTGCCTTTGTAGTTCGGCAGCTCCCTCTGTGCCCGCTCTGTCCCCGCCCCCTTCCCCCGACAATTCGGTGCTGGAGGGATAAAAAGAGGAGTGCTAATTCCCTTGGTAGAGCAACATTATAATCACCTGCGGTGGGAAGAGCTGTAGCTTCCTGGCAAAGCGAACAGGCTCATGCCCCTCATTTTATTAAGCTCAATGTCTAAGTCCCTTTGCTCCCCCCCCCTTTTTATTAATGATTAGTTATATACCAATGATAATAAAAGGTGAGTCAGGATCTTTGAAAAGTACTAATGGTGGTTCTCTTTGGCTGGGGATGCTACAATTGATATAGGTGCCATGATTTCAAAGGTGATACAGATTCCTGGATGGCAGAAAACTCAATTATCAGAGACAAATGGGCATGATTAGGAATAAGGAGCAGGACCTTGTGGTAACTGAATGATCTGACCAGCAGAGATCTTTAGTAATATCTAATTGATCATGGGACCAAAATAGATGAGTAAAATACTAAAGTCTTAATTGTTTTATATTTTAAAAAGCCCTCCAAACTAGCGAAGAGAGCCACAATCTCTCACCTACTTTCCTAGGACCCGTTGAGATAAGATGAGGGCAAATAACCCTAGAGAAAAATTCTACAGCAGTATCACTATGATTATTCCTCCTATTCCTCCAAAGAGACCTTTGGATAGTTATCAAAGTAGCTTCACACTGGAAAAAATGTGCTTACTTTTTTTTTTTTTTTTTTTTAGATTTTATTTATTTTACAGAAAGGGGAAGGGAGGGAGAAAAAGAGGAAAAGAAATATCAACACGAGAGAAAAAACATCCATCAGTTGCCTCTCCCAGACCCACAATTCAGGAATGTGCCCTGACCAGAAATCAAACCAGAGATCTTTTGATTTGCAGGATGATGCCCAAATGAGACACACCAGTCAGGGCAAAATTGTGCTTAGTTTTGAGGATTTACTGGACACTGGTTCTAAACTAATACCAAGTCTTGGAGTCATAGAATGCCATCAGACAGAGTGGGGGTTTTAGAATGTGACAGATTGTAGCTTGGATCACTCTCATCCATTCCCACTATGTTCCTATTACCTTCTTCTATTATTGCGACGAGGAATTAAGTACTCAATTTCCTAGCCTCCCTTGAATCTAAGCATGTCTAAAAAGATGTAGACAGAAATATATAGGAAGGGCCTTCTTTCCTAAATAAAAAAGTAAAGCCTCACTAGAGAAACTGATTAGTGTAATGAACTTTAACTGTTGACTCCTTTATCCTCCTAATCTAAGTGTGTCATCAATTCAGTTAGATCCTAGCCAAGGTCCTTTCTACCTTCCAGGTCCTTTCTTTTAATTCCCACTGCTTCTACTATAGTTTAGACCTTAACTATATAGTTTAGCTCTCAGCTCTAGCTAGTAAATCATACACTCTTTTACAAAACATTGCACAGGCATACACTATCAACCCTTCAGGCTGGAATGTTTGATGAAATCCATTTATCATTGGTGGGCTTTAAATCAATGCTTCCAAATTGATTTCCTTGCCTATAACCTTCCCTTGCTCCACCCATCTATCCCTCTACTACTGGTTAATTATTATGTTTATATATTTACTTAAAATTTTAAAGTATTTTTATTGATTATGCTATTACAGTTTTTCTAATTTTCCCCTGTTATCCCCCTTCCACCCTGCCCCCCCAACCCTCCAGCATTCTGCCCCCCTTATTTCATGTCCATGGGTTGTACTCATTAAGTTCTTTGAGTCCTCTGTTTCCTATACCACTTTTTATCTCTCCTCATCTCTTTTATGCCTCCTAATTATGCTTCTTCTTCCCTGAACCTTTCCCCCCCGATATTCCTCCCTTCCCCCTCCCCACTGAAATCCCTCCATGTGTTGTCCATTTCTCTGATACTGTTCCTCTTCTGGTTATTTGCTTAGTTTTTGTTGTTTTCCTTTTCTTTTAGGTTCATTTGTTGATAGTTGTGAGTTTGTTGTCATTTTACTGTTCATATTTTTTATCTTCTTTTTCTTAGATTAAGTCCCTCTAACATTTCACATAATGACTTGGTGATGATGAACTCCTTTAACTTGACCTTATCTGGAAGGACTTCATCTGCCCTTCCATTTCAAATGAAAGCTTTGCTGGATAGAGTAATCTTGGATGTAGGTCCTTGCTTTTCATGACTTGGAATACTTCTTTCCAGTCCCGTCTAGCCTGCAAGGTTTCTTTTGAGAAATCTGCTGACAGGCTAATGGGAACACCTTTGTAGGTAATTGTCTCCTTTTCTCTTGCTGCTTTTAAGATTCTGTCTTTAATCTTGGGTAACTTAAGGATGATGTGCCTTTGTGTGTTCCTGTTTGTGTCCAACTTCCTTGGGACTCTGGGCTTCCTGGACTTCCTGGAAGTCTATTTCCTTTGCCTGATTGGGGAAGTTTTCCTTCATTATTTGTTCAAATAAGTTTTCAATGTCTTGCTGTCATTCTTCTCTTTCTGGCACCCCTAATAATTCTGATACTGGAATGTTTCAGGTTGTCCCAGAGGCTTCTAAGAGTCCCTTCACTTCTTCGAATTCTTGTTTCTTTATTTTCTTCTGGATGGATGTTTATTTTTTCCTTTTTCCAAATCATTGCTTTGAGTCCTGGTTTCCTTCCTGTCACTGTTGGTTTCCTGAACATTCTTCTTTATTTCACTTTGGGTCTCCTTCATGTTTTTTCATTTTTTGACCAAGCTGAATCAGATCTGTGAGCAATTTGATTATCAGGGCTTTAAATTCTCCATCAG
>VMDR010018712.1:0-18946 GCA_007922815.1 Macrotus californicus
TCTCATTTATTCACAACCTTTTTGGGGGGTGGGGAATACTTTAGGGAGCCATCTCAGACTTTATGAAGCACTACTTGGAAATCGCATCTTTATCCTGTAATACACTATTGAGACTAGTTCTGACTAAACTAATAATGTTGTATGCTTACCCAACACACTTTAAAAATAGAATCCAAGAGTGGGAAAAAAAAGACCTATGATATATTAACTCTTCTCAACCAGAATTATGCCTTAATGTGAACTATACACCTACACTATTTTTCTTTCATCAAAGTCTGTTGCTATTTAAGTTTGGAAATGACCATTCTAACGAATATCCATTCAAAGATTCAAAGGACATTTACATTAGTCAGGCCATGGCTTAGGTTCAAGAGTAAATAAGAAAAACAGTCCTTGCTCTCAGAAAGCTTATTGTCTACTAAAGATAAAACGCATGTAAATACAGTGATATAAGTACAATGATATGAGAATGTTAAGGATAACAAAGACGGATGTGATCCCCTTTAATGGGGAAAGCCAATGTAATGGGTTGAATGTTTGTGTCCTCCGACAAAATTCATATTTTGAAATTCTAATCCTGCGTGTAATGCTATTAAGGAGTGGGGGCCTTTGGGAAGTGATTGGGAAGTGAGGGCAAAGCCCTCAAGAATTAACTAATCCTCATGAATGGATTAGTACCTCTATGGAAGAGGTCCTAGAGAGCTCTCGAGCCCTCTCTTCACCTTAGGGTACAATGAGAAGTCAGCAGCCTGCAACCCAGAAGAGAGGTCTCATCACAACTCGACCATGCTGTCACCTTAATTTCCAGCTTCCAGCCTCCAGAATTGTGAGCAAATACATTTCTGTTCTTAATGCCACTCAATCTATGGTGTTTTCTCACAGCAATGAGAACTCTAAGACAGTGAAGTCTTTATAACAGCAATAACACAACTTGCATCTCAAGGTGAATGGACAAAATGGTATAAGCAAAGACACAGAAGCTGAAGCACCAGGTGCCTTCTGAAACAAGAGTGCTGGTGGGCAGCATGTGGGGATGGTGGGAGCAAGAAGAGTACAGTAGGAATTAAGGTTGGGAAGGCTGGCAAAAGTCAGGTAATACAGAGTCTCGTACCATGCAGAGATGCTTGAGCTTGTCAGACTTCATGTTGTCTATCACTTGCTTTTGATATTTTTAAAATGATGTCTAGAATTGGAGTGCTTTTTCCTAAGAAATATCATGTGAAAACTCAATGTATAAATTATACATATATGCAGCCCTCTCTGATTGAAGTCAGTGTGAAATGCCCAAAGCCATTTTAGTACTACAAAGATCTGTTTCAAGTGTTTGTTGCAAAAACACATATAAACAAAGAGTAGGCACCATGTTGTTTAAATGTTGAGAGTGGCATGTCCACTCAGCCTCTGCCAACAAAATAAAAGTCTTAATTTAGTTGTATAAAAATATGAAGAAGTATCACAATAAAGGAGATTGTAGCAGTAAGAAAGAGCAGTCTATTGTCATTTTCTTAAGAACAGACATTCCTCCCCTCACCTCTGCTTTTGTTTGGCAGGGTCTTGAGAATCAGGTTGGGTATTGGGCTTAGTGAAACAAGCAAGGAAAAGCTTTAGCCTCTTTTTTAACTCTCCAGTTTAGGGTTTGCTTTAATTATTTAAACTTGGGGATTACAGTTGATAATGGTAACAATATAGTGGTTTGCTAGATACATCGAAAGAACAAAGGAGGAAAGGAAGAAAAGGGGGAACAAGCTGTTTAGATTGGGATGAAAGAGTTGAAGAATCCTTATGTCTAATAAGGATTTTGCTTAGGTGCCTGCCACATGGTATGTGGTGTGACACATGCTCTCTCTGTCTGCAAAACCTTAGATAAGCCATCTATTTCTCATTACTGCTTGGCTGAGTTTCGAGTGCTTCATGAGAGACCTAAAGAATGCTGGAGACGGTCTCCAGGTGGGTGAAGAGTCAAGGCTGAGGCTAGCCCAGAAAGCCTCCGTGAACGAGTTTCATACCGGTGAAGAATGATCTACAGTGTATCCTGAAACCATTTTTCCCTCCATATCAACTTAGAAAATACAGGTCACTTTAACCTACTGTTAAAATTGTGATGTGTGATTGTGATGTCAATTAAAGTTGTAATGGCAACTGATCCTCCACTTTCCCAAACACCTGAACCTCAAGTCATAGCTACTTTCACCCCCTTCTCCCGCCTGTCTAGCAACTGGTGCCAAGTTAATATCAAGTGATTGGACAACCATGAAGCAACCAGGGGTCATTTTGAACATCAGTCCCTAGTTCTTCCCCTAGAGCGATAAAATGCACCTACACTAAGAACTGGTTAGAATAGTAGCCTTCAGAGATACAGGTTCATATCTCTCCTGACCAGAAAAGTTCTAGCTCCTTAATTTACTGTCTTAATTGTGTTGAGAGTGTTAGCTGCTAGATTCAAGTCAAATGATGAAGCGGCCATAAAAAGAGGCAATGTTCAGAGAGGCTTAGCTCCCTGCTGCGAGCTCACCTTCCGAGCACGCAAAGAGCACACAGTGGGGTTCCTCTCGCTATCATCCCTCTGGTGAAAAGTGCAGGGGAAAGGTTTGGGGGATTGTCATTTTTTTTGATATACCCATAAAAAGAAGAGGCAACCTATATGTTTGAAGAAGAGAGAGAAATTTAACTAATGATATATGGGGACAAGGTAATGGTTAAGAACCCAGACCCAAAAGCGATGTTTTCCAAACATGAATGAAGGTACACATTACTTGGGAATCTTGTAAAAAGTCAAATTCTGATTAAAAACATATAGGGTGCGGCAGAGGGTCTGTGTTTTTAGTAATATAACAAGGGATACAATTCTGCTTGTCCATGTAACTCACTTTGAGTAGTCAATTGTAGAGTCAAATTACCTGCATTCAGGTCCTGGTTTTTGACTCCAAGCTGAGTGACCCTGGGCAATTTAACGTCTATATGCCTCATATATAAATTAGGGATAATAATAATACCTACATCTATGGGTTGTAGTGAAAGTTAAGGTTAACATGTAATGCTACTGAGAAGAATGTCTAGCATATGGTAGGTACTTAATAAATACTTGTGGATGAATTACTTAGGAGCAGGGGAAACAGCTCTGTGCTTTTTATACAACTCTCTTATGTCTCCCAAAAAGAAACATCTGCCTTTTCAGTTTCTAACCTGATAATAGCAGTTGCTTTACAGTCAACTCTGTAGAATCCTAAAAAAGGGCTCAAAAGAGCAAAAAAGGAAAAATTCTGCAGAAGGTGATGAGGAGTCCTTTTTTCAACCTAAGTGTGGAAATGATCACTTTTATATTTAAGAAAATCATTTTGAGAGCATATAAAAGACAGATAGTAGGTGTTGAACAAAACCAGGGCTGGGGCGATAAGTTCCCATAATTACATCAGGCCAGGGAAATGACCAAAGAACCAGGGCAGTGCAGAGAGTTGGGGAGTGTGGCCAAAACAAGCACCATTAAGAACCTAGCAAGACATGGCATAAGGCTTGGTTAAGAAGACACATCTTTGGGACAATTTTCAAAATTAGAAACTAAATGGAGTGGGAATAAGTAATAATAAGAGTATGAATAAAGTAGCAAGGGAATAGATGGTAATAAGACTAATTTGGACAAGTCAAAAGTGACAATGGAGCTAGATAACCACAGGCAATACAAAACCCAGGTCTGGAGTAGAGGAGACACACACTGACTTCTTTGACCGTATAGATCTGGAAGTCATCGGTGTTTGTGTATGAAGGCCCTGGGAATGGGTGAGTCTATCCAGGAAAGTATGAGCTGGAAAGGGTGGTCACAAAATGAGGTCATAAGGGAGATTAAGAAGGAACAAAGGGAGAGGTAAAAACAAAGTCAAAGAGAAGTTTGGCAGAAGCCCAGAGGGGAGAGTGCTCCAGCAGGGAGGGAACGGTCAACAGGGCCAAATGTGACAAAACAACATCTAGCCTCTCCGAAACCGTCCTTCCTGTGACTCATTGAATCTGTCAGCACCACATCAAGATTCTAACCTGTGAGAGTCAAAGCCTAATATCTTTGACTCATCCTGCTTCCTCATTCTCCGTACTTAAGGCACCAAGATCTCCTTTCCATTTCTTAATATTCATCCCCTTCTTTCTAAGCCCAATTTCATATGCAAGTCCAAATACACCTCCTAACTGACACAGAAACTTCATGTATGTTACAACTGGGCCCAATTTTTGAAACACTTTTTTTCATTGTGCCATACTTATTTTCTTCCATACTTCATGTTTTTTTAACTCAAAAATTGTGCTTTGTTTAGGAACATGCGCATCTATGTATCTAAGTATTAAGAAATACATTAGAATAATAAACAAACTTAGGGTGATAATTTCGATACTTTTAAAACTATGTCTAGAACTGGAATGCCTTTTCCTCTCTGCAGAGTGTGGGACAGTTACGATTCGGGGAGGGAGCGCAGAGGTTTCCACTTCCTTAATGATGTTTAATTTTGAAGTTAGGCAACAGGATCATGGATTTCAGTGTCTGGATATTTAAATAAAATAAAAAAATTATTTAAGAAATACTTCATAACGACAGCACCCTGAATTCCAGTTTCTGAGGTCTCCTGAATTGGGAACCCTGCTCCCTGTCTTTATTTTCTGCAGTCTTTTACAGTATTCTCTTTGGGGCCCATCTCCTCTCCAGGTCATGCAAAAAGGTCATTGTCATGCACATTTCTTTACCATCTTCCATTATAGTGTTCCCTTTCCAGAAATGTATCTCCATTCAGTTAGGTATTTTTTCTAATATTTGATTTCTCCATTGTATATGAACTCTTTCTTTTCTGAAATCTCAGGAGTGTGTGTGTGTGATTCTTATCTGTCACTTCCTAATCTATTTGTGTGAATATTTTCCTACTATATAGTCCAGTAATTCTAATCTTGATTGTGATTGCACATTAGAATCACCTGGGGAGCTCTTATAAATTATTGGTTCATGGGCACCAACTCAAGTAGTTCCCACCTCAAACAGGCCTGAATAACAGAATTTGTAAAAAGCTTTCAAGGTGATTGTAATACCACAGTTATGCCCTGATCACCCTGTAAGGACAGGGGCCACCTTTTCTCAGCCATCTCTCCACCAGCATAGAATTTCACATACGTGCAATGTGAAATATGTAAAGCTCAAACACCAATTTCAGTTCATGAAAATAGGAAAAGCTACTAACCTTAAGAAACTGCTGCACTATTTTTCTTTTGAGATTACAATATATTAAAAAGTCCACTTAACCGTAACTTGACCTTCATAATTCAGTGTCATGGATATTTGGAAGCAAGTTACCTAAATGTGCAAACATGAACAGCTAGACTGAAATCAAACCCTGCCTCAAGTGACGTTAAATATTGGTGACCAAGGAGTCAAAGGTGTAAATAAGAGCTTTTAGTTCCAATGTTTGACAACTGATCCTTAATCTCCAAAGGGGTCAGAGTGGCAGTAGACAAGTGTAAGGATATAGCATGAAGAATATAGGGCATTTAGTTAAAAAAAAAAAAGATGTTTAAAAATCGGTCAGGATCCTGTGAGACAGTGTGAAATATGTAGAATCATGTTCTAACTCTCCTAATGAAATACTAACTGTACATGTGCTGAGCCCCCCCAAAGCCCCAGGCATTCTGCTGGGTCCTGAGCAGGGAGACACTGGGGGAGACAAGGCTCTCATCCCAGACACGGACCAATAACTTCAGAGATTCCCAGCCCAGACATATAGTGGGGGGCAAAGGGTTGGGGTGCAGCAGGAGAAAGAATCAAGATAGAGAGAGAAGAACAGGAGCTTTGGAGCCAGATAAGCCTGGGTTTGACTTCGTGGTCCACCTTTACTGCATGTGCCACCCTGGGCAAGTTACTCAACCTCTCTGTCTGCTCGCTCATCTGTAAAAGAGGGCTAATCACAGCTCCTTCTTACTGAGTTATGGTGAGGATTAAATACCACACGTACCATTTATATAAAGCACAGAAACAGGCAAAACGAACCTATGCTAGTAGAAGCCAGGATCATGGTTACTCTTGCAGGGCCCCGGGATTAATGGCTAGAAGGAGGTCCAGGGGGCTTCTGGGTGCTTGTAATGTTTTACATCTTGATTTGGTGCTGGTTACACGACTGAGTTCACTGTGAAAATTCAGTGAGTTCTACATATGAAAATATATAACACATATACAGAAAAGTTGTGCTTTGCTGTGTATATGTTATACTACAATAAAAAGGTTTTAAAATAACAGATAAAGCACTGATTTCAGTTTGGTGCTTGGTAGGCATGCAACAAATACCAGTGCCCTGCCTCCCCAGTCCCCCACCAAAGGAGAAGGTGGATGGGGGGAAACCTTCCAGGTGACAAATACCAGAAGAATGGGGGCTCACAATTCTAAGCAGTGAGGAAATAGCTAGGCTGAGGGAGAAAAAATATTAAATGTATGTAACTTATGTTGCATTGCTCTTTAGAGGCCAAATGGTATTTAAATGCCTGAAGTTGCTTTCTCTATGTTAGTTGTGTTAAAATTATTTGTTTCTATTTGCAATAGTCTTGAGAGCAAGAGCTAAATGATTATTTACATTATTAGCAACAGTAAAAATGAGAATGAATTTTTAATCTAATTTTTTGAAGGAAAATGAGTAGATACACTAGACAGCTTTTAATATGTCCTCCAATCCTTTGACTTTTTTAAACTAAATTTCTATTGATTTATCTTCAAGCTCACTGATTCTTTCCTTGACCATCTCAAGTCTGCTGATGAGCCCATAGAAGGCATTCTTCATTTCTGTCACAGTGTTTTTGATTTCTTGCATATCCTTCTGATTCTTTCTCAGATTTCCCATCTCTATTTTCACAGCTCTTCTGTTCTTGCATGTTTCCACTTTTCCATGAGGGCTCTTACCTTATTAATTAGTCATTTTATTTAAATTTTTTTAGATAATTCTGTTTCTTTTGTGTCAACCTTGCTTCCATTTTTTGTTTAATCACTTATGACTCCTCAGTGGTTGTCCCTACCCACTAAATGGCCTGAGCAGTGGGAGCTGCAGACCAAGCTTCAGTGGCGGGCTGGGCACTCCAGTCTTCAGTAGGAGAATGCTGAATAGGCACAGAGGGCACTTGCTCATCTTTAGACCAGTCTGTGATCTTGGGTTGAGGAGCGGTAAACCCAGGAGCTGGAGCAGTCCATTCACCTTGAAATTCCTCCTTGGTCACGGCCTTTTCAGCAGGGCCTGCCCTTCATTTCCAACCTCTTCAGGGTCTCTGTAGAAGTAGAGATAAATACGACTTGTCATGGCTGCTCACAGGTGATGGTCTAATGTAAGCACAGATTTCCCAGGCCAGTATCTATCACAACAGATGTGCTGAGTGAGCTCCCTTGTTGTTGCATGGGATGGCTGTGTCCACATAGTATGGAGAAGAGACTGTTACACAGAGCAATGGTAGATGGGTTAACCTGAGTCTCTGTGAGAGGCTGGTGGTGAGCCTGGGATCAGTAGCCACCAGAAGTCCTGGCTCCCAGAAGGTTGCCTGGATCGGGTTCCAGGTTCCAGGAGTGAAGCAGGCAGCAACAGCAGTGACTGCAGTGGCAGCAACACACTTCAGCGCAGCCCACTGGCCAATATTCTTGGGCAATATGACACTGACATTAGCCAGGTTTGCAACGACAACCATGGCATAAGCTGACAGCAGAAGCTTCTTTTCAGATTTATAATGGGCATGCTATCATTTTTCCTACTGTAGATGTACTGTTCTATTTGGAAGTCAAGGTTTGTGCCACCTACACGAGTTCCTGCTGCAAGAAGTTTGAGGACACCCTCCTCCTTCATTTGAAGGACATCAAAAGATCTGGACATTGTGATGGTTTCTCTTTAAGTTACAATGGGAACCCTGTGTAACACTGTATGGTCCCTCTCTAAGTAGTATGGAAAAACTCATGACAGTTTTTCTAAACTCCCCGTCTGATAATCCTAAATCTGTGTCATGCCTCAGTCTGGTTCTAAGGCTTGCTTTGTGCCTTCAGACTATACTTTTTCTTGCCTTTGGCAGGCCTTGTAACTTTTGCTGTTGAAGGGTGAATATGATATGTATGAATAATTAGAACTGAGGTAAACAGGCCTCTAGTGTGAGGATTTATGTTAATTTTTGATGTAGCTATAGGTGATAGAAGCTTCAAATTCCTTCCGTGTCCTTGTTTTATTTTCCCTCTTGACATTCAACTTCCCTAAGGACACCTCCTTACAGAGAGTCTTCTCGGTGCAGGGCTTACAGGTGTAATATTGTTAGACTGGAGCCCTGTTGGAATGTGAAGCATTTGATAATCTTTCAGTGAAGTATCAGTGTTTTTAGCCCTTGGTCCTTGGACTGTGACCTTCACAAGTGTTTCTCTAGTGCAGTGATTTTCAGCTTTTTTTATCTCATGGTACACATAAACTAATACTAAAAATCCGTGGCACACCAAAAAGCATATATTTTTGCCTGTTTTACAAAAATATGGGCATAATTATGATTAATTTACAACTGATGGCTATTGTTGTGTTAGCTGTTGTCAATTTTTTTTTATTTGACAGTCTAAGGGGAAAGAGGTCAGTGCCCCTGACCAAATAGTCAGGTACTGTGTGTTTACCATTTCATGAAATTTTCTACATAGGTTACATTATTTATACTCCCATTAATCAAGAAAATGTTTGTTCCCATTTTATGCTGTCAGTGTATTTTGGATATTAATATATTTCTTTAAATAACTCATGATATCTGAAAACTTTGATCAAGTTTTTCTTACTTTATATTTTTGAAACTATTTGTTCTGGTTTCTTAACCTAAAATATTTTGAAAATCACATGTAATGTCACAACCTCAGGATTATTTTGACTACTGAAGTTTCTCTGGAATAAAGGAAAAGTATTGTTATTGAGGAGGTTTAGAACATGCTACCCCAAATATGGCAGCTTGGCATGTTGTTTTAAGCTGAAGGAATTTGAGAAATGGCAGGTGCTGAAAGGCCTCTCCACCTTCTCTCCTGAAGCAGGTCGTGAGACTCTCATGTGAGAGCCTTCCCCCATATTCAGAGGGAAGGAGTATCCTTATTTCTGAAAATGAATGAATAGGTTTTGCTAAGTTTCCCCAGGTTACTACACAGAGCTCACACCATTTTTGTCCCATAACACTGATGGGCACTTAGGTTGCTTCTAGCACTTGGCTATTATAAATTGTGCTGCTATGAACATTGGGGTGCATAGGTTCTTTTGGATTGGTGTTTCAGGGCTCTTAGGGTATAATCCCAGCAGTGGAATTGCTGGGTCAAAAGGCAGTTCCATTTTTAGTTTTCTGAGGAAATTCCATACTGTTTTCAACAGTGGCTGTACCAGTCTACAATCCCACCAACAGTGCATTAGGGTTCCCTTTTCTCCACAGCCTCTCCAGCACTTGTCTGTTGATTTGTTTATGATGGCCATTCTGACCGGTGTCAGGTGGTATCTCATGGTGGTTTTAATTTGCATCTCTCTGATGGCTAGTGATGTTTCATATGTCTCTGGGCCCTCTGTATGTCCTCCTTGGAGAAGTGTCTGTTCAAGTCTTTTGCCCATTTTTGAATTGGGTTTTTGGTCTTCCTGGAGTGGAGTCGTGTGAGTTCTTTATATATTTTGGAGATCAAACCCCTTGTCCGAGTCATCATTGGCAAATATGTTTTCCCATATAGTTGGTTCTCTTTTCATTTTAATGCTGTTTTCTTTTGCCATGCAGAAGTTTTTTAATTTGATGAGGTCCCATTTGTTTATTCTTTCTTTTATGATCCTTACTTTAGGGGACACATCATTGAAGATGTTGCTGCGAGGAATATCTGATATTTTCCTGCCAATGTTTTCCTCTAGGATTATCCTAGTGAACTTCTAATTAAACCTCTTTCTCCCCAAGCCTCTGCATTGTATGCATTTAGGTAGTATTATTTCCTAGGTACTAAATGCCAAAAACAGAAAGGTGGTTCTCAAATAATTTTTAATAGTTAAATTTTGTTTTTAAAAATATAGTATGATAGAGTTTCCCCAGTGCAAACTCTATCTCTTTAAGTGAAATTTTCTCTTATTTTAAGGTGATGAGAACTAACATACTAATGTAGGACCTTTTTCTTCCTCTTTTTTACTTTTTTAAAGCAAGAGACACTGATTCTATTATTTGGGCTGTGCGTGGCAGTGGGCTCAGTTGGGGCCTGGGACCCAGAACTCAGCTCAGTGCAGGCAAGTTTATCTGGAACACTAAAAAAGGATGACTTTTACAAAATGATTGTAACTTGCCAATGCTTTTTGGGGTATACATCAATTAGGCAAAGTGCCACATATCTTTAGTGTGATGGCTACTTTTCTGTAGAATTGAAGTCAAAATGTAAATGCTAATGTACCATTTGACTATTGTGTCTCTACCTAAAAGAGTGTATCTACAAAACCATGTTTCTTGAGCATATGTGGAATAACTCTATCACCATCATACCAAGCCCAGGGTCTCCATTCACTCACACTGAATTCCCGGTGCAAGGCGCTTTGCAGTTCCGATGGCCCCAACCATTTAATCTATTCAGTCTGTAGATACAGATTGGTTTTGGCTAGTTTGCATAAGCACTGTATTTTTTCTTAAGAAAATGAATCCTTATTTCAAAACCATTACTTTGTGTGGGCAGAGGGCTCTGATAGAGCCTTATAAGTATTAAAATATTTCTCAATACCAGAAGAAAAATACTCATGACTTTTTAAAAGGATATTTACTATTTTAGAAAACCAACCTCAATGATTAGACAAAAGTAGAAATGGCAGTTTACTTGATGTTGATAATTTAATTTTTTTCAGAAAAAATTGCCCCTAACTAAAAAATATCATAAAACAGCAGTTGTATTTAAATACTGTTAGCATGTTACTTTTGATTATTCTTATGTTACTCATTAAGTATTTCAAAGTGAAGTTTATAACTACAAATGCTTTCTACCCTCTCGTCTCCACTACAGTGCACTGTTCCCACACTTGAACAGCATTTTCAAATCAAGTTGGCATATTTTCTTTCCTAGAACAGCAGTAGTGGAAATGTCTGGGAGAAAATGTGTGTGGGAACAAGAAAACTATCATATTTCTCATACTCTATTCTTTATTATAATTTCTTTATTCATTATTATTATTTTTCTAATTACAATGTCAGCCCTCTAAAACAATACTTGCACATTTAAAGCAATCTTTTTAGATTGAATCCTAATCTTCACAATGAATTGTAAGGAACGCATTAAATATTTTTCCAACAAAAAAATCTTTCATTGAATAACCTTTAAAATAAAAAAATATGGATATACACCAGAATATTGGAGAAGTGGAGGAAGAGGAAGTCAAAAGACAGATGCAGGCCTGGTGGGAGGTGGGAGATGAGAATCTTATCATCTGTGAAGAGAGGGGAAGAGTGTTCCCAGGAGGAAGTTAGTAACCGTGTCAGACAAGTCTGAGAGTTCAGAAAATTAATGACTGTGTTCCCACCCTTCAAGGCCAGGCAGGTCCATGGTATTTGTGTAGATGGAAAAATATTCACGGAGCTGTTAGAATGTCTGGCATGCCTTTATTTATGGGTGGGTGAGACACGTATGCTGCAAGCTGCATGTCTATCTGCACGTCTCAGGTTGTGGTCCCTGCCCCCCAGCGTGGCACCTGTCCCCTTGCGTGTCTCTCATCATCATGGCCCCCAGCAGGGAGTCCTTACCTGTTTAAGTACTAGAGGGGAACAAAGCTGGCCAGATGCCAGAACATTACATAATATAACATAGTTCTGCACATGCTGAGCCCATTTCATGTTATGGGAACAGTTTATCGGACCCACTTTCAAGGCTATGAGAACACTGGTTATCAGGCCCCTCCAAGGCTATGGGAACACTGCTTCCCTTAGCTACCCAGACACCTGGGTGAGGAAGCCAGACTGCCTCCACTTACCCTACAATGACTGAAAAACAGTATTTGATTTCAACAAAAAACTTGGTATCTTCAGAGAAAGCAGTTTTTAGGCAGGTCTGCAGGGAGCATTTGGAACTCAGCCAAGAACTAGAGGTAAATGGGATGTTGGAAAGAGAAAAGTCTGGTAGAGTAGTTTGTAGAGAATTGTCAAGAAGTTGGGCTGGGAAGGAAAGAGAGAGGAGGAAGTAGCAGAAAGGAGAGGTAGGGCTGGCGTTGGTGCCACAAAATTATTAAACATAGGAGATATTAGACATTGTGTTTAAGTATAGAAAAGAAGGGTCCCGAAGTTAGGAAAAGACTGAAGACTCAAGTGGGAGAAAGGAACTGTTGCAGCAGAGAGATCCTTAGTGGCAGAGTGGATGGGATCAGATGGGATTCATTTTTAGAGGGAAAGGAACTCCACGTCACTGTGACCAAAGTGAGAGAGGATTAATGGGCGACAGAGATAAAATTGGAGTACATCTCTGATATCTATGTTGGGACTGCACATTTTTACACATTGCTACTTGCTCTTTCTGAAATGCCCTACTCCTCCCTCCATGTACACATACACTCCTAGCCATAGTTCCATGCACAGTTCAAACACTATTCCTAGAAAGCCTTCCTTGGCATGTATGTGCAATCTGCTGTGGAAGTTTCTCCCTGTGCTCTCAGATGCAGCCTGCATATACTTGGTGCTCTAACAGGCATTTGCTTGTCAATTTCCTCCTTCAGATTGAAAAAAAAAGCACATGGTATTTGTGTTTGAATCTCACAGCCAAATGGATAAGAGGAAACTTTCCTGTATTTGTTACATTAATGATCACTTCCATCTAACTGAAATGAACTGCCATAGGCATACTTCATCTAAACATTGTGAGTGGCAGGTGTGGGGATGGTAGGTAATCTGTCCTCCTCTGCTGAGAATTTCTGCTCCTGGTTTCACTCACTTTTAACCATCTTCTCCCTGCGGCTGTTCTCCGTGAGACTGGCTTTACTCCTGGCTTCATGAACGTGGCTTCGCCAATCCTCTTCCTTTATTACAAAGAGCCGCGCTGAGTAGCAGACTTTTCATGAAATGTTAGGGCTTAATGGAGAAATACAGAATTGTGCAGAACAGGAATCAACGCAAAGTGTGATATCAAAAACCACGATAAAAATCAGCTTAAAGTCTCGTTGACAATCAATTCTTACTCTAGGGAAACTCTCACTTGGATCTCTTTCTCATGAGAACACAGCCTGCCTCCCTGTGCAGGGTCTGCCCAGTCCTTATCTCTCCCGAGAATCCCTTTTTCTCCCATGCCATGGCATCACTCCTCCTTGTGAGGACTGTGGTAAGCAGAGTAATGGTCCCTCCAAGATGTTCGTGTTTTAATTCTCAGAACTTGTGAATATGCTATGTTACATGACAAAGGGGAATTCAGGTCGTAAATCTCTAGCATCGACGTTTCTCTCTCTCTTTCTCTCTCTCTCTCTCTCTCAAATGAATAAAAACATATCCTGAGGTGAGACTAAAAAATTTTTTTAAAAAACGGAGATCTGGAATTAATCAGGCAGACCCAACATAATCACAGGGTCTTTAAAAGTGAAGAGGGAGACAGCAACCATTGCTGGCTTTGAAGATGGAAGTGGCCACAACCAAGAAATATTGGTGGCCTCTAAAAGCTGGAAAAGGCAAGAAAATGACTTCTCCCCTCAAGTCTCCAGATAGAGACTCAGCCCTTCTGACATCTTGACATTAGTCCCTAACACCTGTGTTGGCTTTCTAATTTACAGAACTATAAGGCAATACATTTGTATTGTTTTAAGCCATTAACTTTCTTTTTTAAATAATTTGCTATGACAGCAAATAGAACACATATACAAGGACCAAGATAACAAATCCATATTCATTTTGATATGACATATCTTAATTTTTTTTTACTCAAAATCTTCCCCAGCCGAAGTCCTAGGTCTTTCCTTTGTGAAATTAAAAATAATATTAACAAACTTTCCTTTATAAAATAGCCACCTATCCCTAAGATGAATAGAAAAGAGCCCTCTCATGTTCAAGACCTTTTCTATTCATGACATTTTTCATTTCTATCATAAATACACTGTTCAATGTATGGCTCTGGAAGTCATATTGTCCCTCTTCCAGGGAGACATCAAATACGTTCATGTAAACTACACAGTACACTTTAAATGAGTATGTGTAAATAATGTGTCTACTGAAGGGGAGGGGGGAGAAACATTTGAGAAATAGAAAATTTTTAGTGTTAATTTACCAAGCTCTTCCAACTTGACTCTTACAATTCAGTATTAAATAGGTACACATTAAAAGGGCAGAATACTCCATTTAATGACATTGAACAAAAACATCATACTACTTAACCTTTCAATTATTCACATGGAGCTTTCTATACAGAACATGAATAAAGTTCTAAGGCAATATTTCTCAAACTTTTATCACATGGAGATCTTGTTAAAATACAGACTCTAATTTAGTAGGTCTCAGTGGGGGCCAAGATTCTGAGGTTCTGACTTTTTAATATGTTCCTGGATGATGCTGATACTGTTGGCTCCTGGATCACATTTTAAGTAGCAAAGTCGTAGGAGACCCTGAGGGTCATAGTGGAACCTCACGCTTAAATTCTGTCCTTTTATAAATTAAACATATTGAAGTACATGCTCATTAAATCTCAGTTCCTGTAGCAAAGGGAAAACTCTTTAAAATCGTTTGGAATTAAAAGTAATTTCATATCAGGACCTCAAGATCATGAATTTCACTTGCAATTGCTGGTGGCGTCATGACTCCGTGATTATGATGCACTCTGTGTCTCATCCCAAGTGTGTACATCGAGCATCTGTGTCCGGGTGGGTTTCTGCTGGCTTTGGTAGGGGCTTTTTCATCTGTGTACCAGGAAGAGGTTGTGTTGAGAGATCAGATGCCATTAGCTAGCTCCCCTTCCTGCCTGAGAGAGTTGCCAAATCTCCAGTAGAAGACTTACTGGCCGAGGTTCCACATACAACAGGTTTCTGGAACAACTGTGCAACAAATGTGACCCTGTTGTCTAGACTTAAAACATATCGATGGCCCCTTGATAACATCGACACAACCTGCTCACAGTCTGTCTCCAGCCGACCTTTCCAGTCTCATCTAGGCCCAGCCTTCTCCTTCATTGCTTCGTCTCCAGCCACACAAATTGTCGTTCAGCTCCTTCAATGTTCCACTCTCCCTCCCACCTCAGGCCCATGTTCATGTTCTTCTCGCCCCAGAAATACAAATCTCCCAAACTCCTAACTTTACTTAATTCCTAATCATTTTTTTCCCAATCACAACTGAAAAGTTACCTCCATGTCAAAGACTTCTTTGACTCTTCAGACTAAATCACGTGTCCTTGTCACATACTCCCAGAGCTTCTTCAAACGCACTTATCACAGTTCCTAACTGTATACGTGGGTGACTGTTCAAACACACTTTTTCTCCTTAGATGACCATATGTCCCATAGGATTGGTTCCCCACCACTACTGTACCCAAATTGCCTAATACGGAAAAGTCATTTGTAAATGTTGTTGAAGAAATGAATTCAAAATTTGCTTTTTTAATGGGCTGTTTAGACTGCCAACATCAGAACCAAGGAAAAATGTTCTGATAGAAAAACGGCTGGCTTGGAAACGAAATTTTACAACAGACTTTTTAATTCATTGATGACTGATATGATAGGCTAATCAGTTCTCCCCTATGTGATCTGTTCATTTGTTCATTCATCACCAGGAACTATGCCAGGTGTGGGTGATGTAGATATGGACCTAGCAGGCTCTTCTTCGTGGGCAGCCGAGCCTAGTCCACAGTCCATGTTGACTGTGCAATGCTCGAGCAACCTGAGAGAGGTTTCTGCATAGTTTCCATTTGTGTCTAAACCTATGATCACAATGGAAAATATGCAGTCAGGGAACAATTAGAATCTAATTCATGTCATTTCTAAGATGAAGGCCTATGTGAACCGCCTGTTCTATGTTTTAAACAACAGGATGACTAAACATTATTCCACTGTAATGAAGCAAGACAGCCTTTTGCCACCTCCTCCTCTCAACTAAGTATTGTTTACCAATTCAACAATGATCAGAATCTGTGTTGTGTGAAAGCTTAAAGAAAAATAATACCTACAAACTTCATAGCACTACAGCAATACCATTTCCACTGTAACTGGATTTGAACACAAGCCAGGCATTTTCGTGTTTTTCCTAAACTCACAAAACAGAGCTTTACCTATATATATTTTTTTTATTTTTTAATTTATTATTTATTTATTTTATTTATTTTTTTTATTGTTGTTCAAGTATAGTTGTCTCCATTTTCACCCCACTACTCCCCCCAACCCCACTCATCCCCACTTCCCACCTTCGATCCTACACCCATTTGACTTTGTTCATGTGACCTTTATACATATTCCTTGATGACCCTTCCCCTTCCTCCCTGTTATCCCCCCCCCCCCGTGGTTACTGTCTGTTTGTTCTTAATTTCAATGTCTCTGGTTATATTTTTCTTGCTTGTTGTTTTGTTCATGAGGTTCCACTTATAGGTAAGATAATATGGTATTTTTCTTTCACTGGCTTGCTCATTTCACTTAGCATAATGCTCTCCAGATCCATCCATGCTGGCACGAAGGGTAGGAGCTCCTTCTTCCTGTTTCATAGTATTCCACTGTGTAAATGTACCAGTTTTTTGATCTACTCATTTACTGATGGGCTCTTAGGCTGTTTCCAACACTTGGCTATTGTAAATTGTGCTGCTATGAACATTGGGGTGCATAGGCTCTTTTGAATTGATGTTTTAAGATTCTTAGGGTATAATCCCAGCAGTGGAATTGTGGGGTCAAAAGGAAATTAGTTTTCTGAGGAAATTCCATACTGTTTTCCACAGTGGCTACACCAGTCTGCATTCCCACCAACAGTGTACTAGGGTTCCCTTTTCTCCACAACCTTGTCAGCAGTTCTTGTTTGTTGATATGTTTATGATGGCCATTCTGATCAGTGTGAAGTGGTATCTCATTGTGGTTTTAATTTGCATCTATCTGATAGCTAGTGATGCTGAGCATCCTTTCATATGTCTCTGGGCCTTCTGTCTGGTACTGGCATAAGAACAGACACGTAGATCAATGGGACAGAATAGAGAGCCCAGAAATAAACCCAAGTCTCTATGGTCAATTAATATTTGACAAAGGGGGCAGCAGCATAAAATGGAGTAAAAATAGCCTCTTCAACAAGTGGTGTTGGGAGATCTGGACAGCTACATGCAAAAAAATGAAACTCGACCACCAATTTACGTCATACACAAAAATAAACTCAGGATGGATAAAAGATCTAAATATAAGTTGTAACACCATAAAAGTCCTAGAAGAGAACATAGGCAGGAAAATCTCAGATATTCCATACAAAAATATTTTCACTGATATGTCCCCTAGAACAAGGGACAAAAAGGAAAGAATAAAGAAATGGGACTTCATCAAAATTTACATATATATATTTAAATTTTAAAAAGAATAAAAACATAAACAAAAAAAACCTGATGAATTCCATCATAGTTTTAAAGAAGTTGTTTGTTAATGTACAGTCAGGCGGCATGTTGTGAGACTTCAGGATTTCACCAAAATAAGTTACCAGCCAGAAGAAGAAAAGTCATACTGATTTTGAAGAATCATTCATAAAAAATATTCATTGAGTTTCACTTTTGTATCAGGCATCATCCTAGGGATGAATGTCCTTAGACTTATGGAGAATATGTTTTCATTAAGGGCAACTGACAAGGTAATGACAGAAAGTGATAAATATAATAAAGGCATTGCAAGAATGTAGCCAGACGGGAGTTTATAGGGAAGGAGACATTTGGACTGAGACCTGAATGTTGGGAAGAACACCTTGCAAAGAGTTGGAGGAAGGGTAGAGGTGACAGAATACAAAAGAATCAAGGGAGAAACCATGCTGGCATATCAGAGCAGGAAGAGAACCAGATGCCCACAGGTGCAGAGGAAAGTTGTGGCCACATATTGCAGGTTTGAATTTTAAGTGCAATTAAAAATCACAGAAGAATTCTGAGCAGGAGTAATGTAATGTTGAAACAATTACCCTGGTCCTAGGTAGAAAATAAATTATAATTGAGCAAGAGAAGCTGGAAGGAGATCAATTAGGATATTGCATTAGTCCAAGGAAGAAATGCTAGTAGCTTGAGTCAGAGCAATAGCTGTGGAACTGAAGTTCTTTGAATAAAAATGCAACTCTCCACATAAATACTGCGGATCCTAGTTGAGCAGGTATCTTACATAGGAAGAGACTCCAGTTAGGCAACTGCCAGTCTCCACCGACCGTTTTGTGAAAGCATGCTACTGTTGTAGCTAAAGTAATGGGTTTACTCCATATGGAGGTTCAGTTAACAGTCAGTACCCTGAGCTCAGGCAGTGCCTTGGATTCAGTCTGCCATCTTTACAATACTTGCCTTTAGTCACAAATTGGCCAAGGTGTTGAAAAGGGATTGGCACGACTCTATCATAGCTTTCTAAAAACACAAACCTTATTGTTAATGAAAAAACGCAATAGCAAAAATGCCTTATTAAGGCACCCACTTTACTAAAATACGTGGTAACTTCATACATTGACAAAACTACCTTCTAATAAGAGAATGGAAAGGCAACTGAAAACTACTTGGTATCATCTGTATTTTTAAGTTCAGAACTCATTCTCTAAATACAAGCACTACCGAACACTACTTAGGAAGCAGAATAGCTTTCCGGTTCTTGTTTCACCCCATATCTAAATAGTTGTCAAAAACAGCTGTAGACAACTGCATCTGTTTTTCTTACATGAGAAAACCTAATTTTAGTATACAAGAATAACCTCAATAACATGGGAAACTCTTTTATGTTAGGCATTGATTGGAGCCTGTTTTACTTTAATGGCAAAAGACAGTAAGATTGTCAATCACTGGAGTATAATGCATTGATGTGAT
>VMDR010018713.1:0-18936 GCA_007922815.1 Macrotus californicus
GATTGCTGCACTTATTTAGGTGCTCCTATATTGGGTGCATAAGTGTTTACTAGAATATTTCTAGTTGGATTGTTCCCTTTATTGTTATGTACTGTCCTTCTTTGGCTCTTACTATAGCCTTTATTTTAAAGTCTATTGTATCGTATATAAGTACTGCTATTCCACCTTTTTTCCCCTTCCATTTACCTGAAATATCTTCTTCTACCCCTTTACTTTTAGTCTGTGTATCTTTCAATCTGAGATGGGTCTCTTGGAGGCAGCATATATATGGGTCTAGTTTTCTTATCCATTCAGCTAGCCTTTGTCTTTTGGTTGGAGCATTTAAGCTATTTACATTTAAGATGACTATTGATAGATATGTATGTAGTGCCATTTTATTGTTAGACTATTTTCTTCTACTTTATTCTTTCTTTTTCTTCTTCTTCTTCTTCTTCTTCTTCTTCTTCTTCTTCTTCTTCTTCTTCTTCTTCTTCTTCTTCTTCAAGCAAGACCTTTTACATGTGTTGCAGTACTGGTTTGGTGTTAACAAACTCTGGCTTCTTCTTGTCTGGGAAGCTCCTTTTTTCTCCTTCAATTTTAAATAACAGCCTTGCTGAGTAAAGTACCCTTGGTTGTAGGTTCTTGCTTTTCATCACCTTGAATATTTCACACCACTCCTTTCTGTCCTGAAATGTTTCTGATGAGTAATCAGATAAGAGTCTGATTGCTAGCTCCCTTGTAGGTAACTACCTGCTTTTTTCTTGCAGCTTTTGGGAATGTTTCCTTGTCTTTAAGCTTTGTGATTTCAATTATGATGTGTCATGGTATAGGCCTCTTTGGGTCCAACTCATTTGGGATTCTCTGAACTTCCTGGTCTTGTGTGTCTTTTTCCTTCACCAGCTTTGTGAAGTTTTTGGTCATTATTTCTTCAAATCAGTTCTCGAGCCCTTGCTCAGTCTCTTCTCCTTCTGGTGTTCCCATAATGCGGATGTTGTTATGCTTCATGTTGTCCAAAATGTTTCTCATGCCCTTCTCATTTATTTTCTTTTTCCTGCTCTGCCTGGGTGTTTTTTTCTACCTTGTCTTCCAAATCACTGTTTTGATCCTCTGCTTCATCTAATCTACAATTTATTCCTTCCAGTGTATTATTTATTTCAGATATTGCATTTTTTACTTCTGACTGGTCTTTTTTTATGGTTTCTAAAGTCTTTTTTTCATGGTGTTGAGTATCCTCATAATCATTATTCTAAACTCTCTATTAAACTGCTTACGTCCATTTCATCTAGTTCTTCTGGAGAATTCTCTTGTTCTTTCATTTGGGGTCTGTTTCTTTGTCTTCCCATTTTGGCTGCTGCTTTGTATTTTCTGCCTTAGTTGTTAAACTAATTAGTGATGTAGCTTTTTAAGCTGCAGTCAAGCAGCCAGGTTTAAGTACCACAAGGTGGGTAACAGAGTAATTCCTGTGGGTGAGGTTTTGCTTTCCCCAAGGCTGATGCCACTTGGAAAGGAGTGTTCTGCCTGAGCAAGGTGGCTTGTGCAGTATTGGTAATGACTCACAGGGATCCTGGTGTCTGTCCCTTCAGTCCTCTCCCCAGATCCACCAATCCCAGAGTCTTCCTCAAGCATTTCTAGTCCAATATGCCCTCCCTGTGCCTGAATTTAGGGTAAGTGGTTACAAACAATACTTTGTGCATCAGCTCTTTTTAAGAGGCTCTCTGCATCTTTAGATGTCTCTCCCTGGCAGAGAGAAACCCTGCTACTTTTCACAGCTGGATGTTATCTGGGTTCCTTTCTGGCTCTGGTGGGGTAGGCTAGAGAGCCAAGGTTAGGGTTTAGAAACCACACTTCTCAAGGGGAACCCGTAGCTACAGAATATCCCTCTGGCACTTCAGCTGCTGCCCGTGGGAGCCCAGCCAGCCCTCTCATGCCTCCTCCACATTCTCTACCCATCTCGCTGTGGTGAAGGGGTTTCTTTTGTCTGTCTATAGTTATAACGCTTCTTTCCAGCTAGTGTTCAGTTGGTTACTCAGGATGCTTTCTCTGTTATTTAATTGTTGATGTTTTCTTTTGAAAAGCAAAAGTAAAATTAAAATTAAATTAAATTCAAAATTAAAATCAAATAATAGAATAGAATAAAATAATAAATAAAATAAAATAATAAAATAAAATAAAATAACTTTTCAGATTACTACTCAGCAATATTTCTTTCCTGGCCTGTCCCTTGTTTTTATAAACGAAGGTTTATTGGAACACAGTTATGTCCATTCATTTATATGTTTGTTTGGCTTTTTTCATGCTACAGTGGCAGAGGTGGGTAAATGCAATTATCTGTCCCACTAAGTCTAAACTACCTATTATCTGAACTTTTAAAGAAAATGTCTGCCAAACCTGACTTTAGTAGACTACTAAATAGTCCTCTAACTATTCTCCAACTGCAGCCTGAGTAAAAGTTTTAAGAACACAAATCTGATCATTCCTTTTCAACAATAAACCCAAACCCCTTAAGGTAACTCCTCTAAATTTTCCAACTCCCTACACTGCCATTATCCAATTCAGCCTTTACGTGCCAGTTAATTCTATTTTAATCTCTTCAAACTCACCTTGCTCTACTCTTTGGTCTTTCAGAATGAACTATGACCCCCAACTGGGACAACACCTTACCATTCTCCTAGCTAACCCCAGGTCACTGCTCAGGTTCTCCATGTTAATGTTATTTTCTCCAGGGAGCTATTCCAGACTCCTCGGGCTGAGATTATGTGGTCCTCAATTTCCTCTGTCACTGGCATTATTAAACTCTAATGCATAGTTCATTTTTAGAGCTAATCGAGAGCCATACAAGGGCAGAGACAGGGTCTGTGATATAAACTATGATACCCCTGCAGCCAGTGGAGACACTACTAGTAAGTACAAGGCATTCATACATTTTTGTTCAAATAAATTTATCCTTTGCATCATAATTCTGAAAATCCAAAAAACTTCCTCAGTGATTCACCAGAAATAATCAGGTAGATTTAACCAATGAACATAAATAAAGTCATGCATAACCATGACAAAATAAATTTATACCCAAATCTGAAAACCTAGGAACCCACAAAAAGACAATATCTAAGCACACCCTGGGCTTTTTAGTGTATCACCAGAGAAAACCTTGATCTTTAGACCTTATCATTCTAGATCATATTTAATGAAAACAACCAAAATAAGGAAAGTAAAACGGGTGTTCTCCCATTACCTGCTCTTCCTTCTCCTTTTCTTTGCTTTTAGTTCTGTAGACTCTAGCAGAGGTGGCATCCTGAGATGGAATGGCTGAGACTTGACGCAGTGGCATGCTCATCACAGCCTCCTGTCTCCTTGTCGTCTTTACAGAAGAGACTGCCCAGTGGGGAAGTCATTCTGGGCCATGGACTGAAAGCTGAGAGAGAAGACAAGATATAACTGGGCTAAAACGCTTTTCAAATTTCCAACAGTGAAGTCAGGGTTTTATATTTAAACAAGTTACAATGTCTGACATAAATACTTGGTCTTCAAAAATGATAGAAAATGAATGAATGTGAGGGAAATTGTAGCATTTTTCTCAAGTGATAAAATGGGAGCACCTAAGAGGCTGGCAGATCAGGTACATGTATGGGATAATCAGATACTAACTTTAAATTGACTAGTTAGATTTTAAACATAGCAGTGTTATCCTTTGTTATAAGAATATTTTTGAAATGAAACTTTTTCTGAATAAGTACTCATCCTGATATAAGCAGTAATCTTTCCTTAAAACTGCTGCCCTTGGGTCCATATATGGTAGGATTAAAGGTTAAGAAGTCTAAAATAAATTTAAGATACCTATGACCTATGCCTAATCTTCTAAAAATCTAGACCCTCTAGGCCAGTTGTTGGCAAAATTTTCCTGTAAAGGACCAGATACGATGCTAAGTATTTTAGGCATCATAGATCAGATCTGTTACAACTACTCACTTCTGCTGTTGTAGCATGACAGAAGCCACAGCAAGTATATAAACTAATGAGAATGGTTATGTTCCAATGAAACTTTACTTGCAAAAACAAATGGTAGACTAGATTTGACCCAGGGGCCTGCAGTTTGTTCCCCTCTGCTCTAAAGAATTTTTCAGGAAAGATGAACGTCATTATCAACGTTTCTGGGACCATGAAAGGGCTGCCTTTAGTCAAAATAAGAGTATCTGAATCAGCTATACTCAATGATTCCAGGCACCCCAGCTTCTTTTTCTAGTTTTCTCCTACATTCATCCAAAGTGCCTAGGAATTGGAATGTATGTTTTCTCTCTCTCTTCCCCAACCCGCACTGAGATAGATGTATCAAACTCTTTACAAAACCAATTAAATAGAAATTATCCAAATTATCCACAAGGTTTAACGTAGTCATATTTCATGCTGTTCAAATTTTAACAAAGGATAGAAGCCTTAAACCCCCCCAAAAATAAATTTCTAATTTGGGGATTTTCATTTGTTAACCATGTACTAAGGGTAGGATAGTAAGCAGAGAGGTAAACAGGGCCTGTGACAACTCTAAGGTCACATCTGATGGGCAGCCATTTCTTCCACTTCTCCCAAAACTCTGCTCTGGACAAAAGGTAGGTGTTTGAGGTTGGTCCCACCTCTGACAGTGTTACTAACCCAGGTGAAGAGCAAAAGGCCTCATAAAATAAATTTCCTTCACAAAACTCTGATCAACAAGCAACAGCAAAGCATACGCAACTGAATGGGATCAACACATACGAGAAAATAAGCTAAAAGAATATTCTGTTTTAGCCCTGGCTGTGGGTAGTTGGTTAGAGCATCATCCTGATATGCCTAGGTTGAGAGTTCAATCCCTGGTCAGGGCACATGCAAGTATCCACCAATGAATGCATATATAATTGGAACAACAAATTAACTTTTGTTCTCTTTTTCCCCCTTCCTCTCTCTAAAAATCAATAAATAAAATTCAAAATAAACAGTATTCTGTTTTTACAAATCTAGATTTATAATAGGTAGGTGACCACTGATAACCAACCAAACAGGAAAATAAAGTAGGTGGTACTGCTGTCTAGATGTCATAATAGATTAATAAATAAAATGTTAGTGTTTAGATATTATATATCACCTACTATATTTGAAGCCTTTGATGAAGATGGCGCACCATGCACAACAAATGGTCTGAATATTTGTGTTCACATACACAAGAGAAGAGGCATGTACTTACTGCTGAGTTTTTACACCCTCTGGGAGATCACAATAGTCAGTGGTGAGCAGTTTTTCACCACCAATGCACTAAAGTCCTCTCTCACAGATGACAAACTCCATGTGCCCTCTTGGAATAGCTGGTCAAACCAACCATGCCTGGATCCCACCACATACCATGCCAATACCTGCCTTTGGTGCTGACTGCACAATCATCATTATTCTATCACTGCTCATGACCATGATAAGCCTGGGGAGAACTGTTTATGTCAGAGAAACACAAATGTGGAAAGACTTTTAATTTCCTACCGTTTTGAAAGACCTCCCTCCTTACAGCTCCAAGTAACAGACCTGAAATCTTGCCTAAAGGAATCCCTCTCCTATGACAGGCATATTTAGTATAAAAATGATGACTTCTGAATCCAAACTAAAGAGGGATCCAAGATGGCTGTGGAGAAGATGGAAGCTACAACACTGCCTCCTCTTGAGAAACTGGATTTACAGCTAAATTACAGAAAATTAACCTGAATGACCAACTGAAGGACAACTGAACAGGAGTATTATATCCAAGGATTTATAGAAGCTACGCAAAGACTGGTAAGAAGTGTGGAGACACAAAAAGAGCTGGTCCCTGCTCCCAGGTGTGGCAGCTAAGAAGCAGGAAGGATATCCCAGCTGCAAAAATCCTCCGGAGGAGCATGGGGTCTCAATCCCATTCCAGGACCCACAAACCAGAGCACCAGGGCCAGGAAGAAAAGCCTGCATAGCCTCTGGCAGGAAAAATCAGTGGGGATTCTGTCTGCTGGGAGCAGGAAGGAGCCTGCTAGAATTCCAGGTGCTCTCCTAAAGGGCCAATGCACAGGAACTCATGCTTGGGCACTCACCCAGGGCTCTGGTAGACGAAAGGTGACACAGGATACACAGAAGACATAAAGAGAAGATCTGGGTGGCCAGGCTCCACAGAGAGATTTGTAAGTTCAGCTACTGAGGTCCCTGTCCTGAGTCTCTACCCCACAGGGTCAGGGACTCCTATTCTTACAGCACCAGCTGGTGGCAGTGCACTAACATGGTCCTCCAAACACTGGAGACATCACCCTGCCACGGTCAAGTCCAGCAGAAAGGACTGCTGGCTGCACCAAACAGAAACCTGAGGTGTGCTATTTTCTGGAGAAACTGTTGGTTTGGCCACAAAGTCCGTTTTGTTTTTTTCCGACAAATAAAAGACACATTCTTTTCATTTTCACCTATAAGTTTATTTGGGTATTTTGAGTATATCGGCTATCTCTAGCTATTGGCTTTTAGTGAGTAGAGGCCAGGGGTGCTGCTAAATATCTTCCAATGCATAAGACAGCCCCACAGCAAAGAATTATTGGGCCAAAATGTAAATAAGTACCAAGAGACTTTGCAAACCACATACAAATCACAGCACCTTCTCCATATACTGTACAAATCTTTTTGAGTTTCAGATGCATTGTTACCATTCTTGAAATAATAAAGCATAATACACCAAAAATATTGCATATTTTCTTCCATCTTCAATATTAAAATGGCTGCACAAAAATTCACCAATTTTGATACAGTTTCTTTAAATGCATGCTGATTATTACAGCTGTCACAATACAATCTAACAAAATAGTTTCAAATGAAGTTAAAGACAACTAAGCACTACTAGAGCCATTGTACAGAAAAAAAAACTAAACAAACTTTTTGGCCAACCCAATATATACAGACTCTCAAGACGGTCATTGAACTGTGTGGCTTTGGAAGTGGGGCTAACCTTTCACCCCTCTTTGAGGCTTGGTAGGTGCCACCTCCAATGGAAGACTCCCTTGTCAGGGTGTCTCTGGCAGTGTAGTTGGAGATAAGGACAGGTGTGAAGCTTGCTCCTCTCCAGTGGGCCCACACCACGCCCAATGGAGGGCTTCCCTGATCTTTTTCCCCAAGTCCCAGTGGCCTGGTTCTGCTGGGCTCAGTTCTGTGGGGGTAAGAGGGAATAGCTCAGAGCTGGGAACTTCTGCATGACCTCCTCAGACCCACCCATCTATGTTTCTGATGGCGTAGCTGCAAAGCTAGGTGGAGATGAGCAGTTTCCTCCCCTCTCAAGGACCCTCACCATCCCCAATGGAGGGCTGCCCTGATCTGTTTCAAGTCCCACAGGACCAGTCCTGCTGGACAAAGTTCCAGCAGAGAAAAGGGAGCACAGCTCAGAGCCAACACCTTCAGACTCAGACTGTGGCTCCAGCAAGGTCTCTGATGGCATGGCTGTGGAGCTAATGGGAAGTGTAAAGGTTCTTCCTGTCATATGGCCCACGCCACTCCCAACAAAACAATGTCTTGGAAATGTTTTTGTAATTGCTGCTGGCCCTGTCCTGCTGAACTTAGTTATGCAGAGGAAAAGGGAACAACCCTCAGAGAGACCTTTGGACATGTATCCCTCAGATGCTCCAGTCTAGGGTGCAAGCAGGCATGGCTACAGAGCTGAAGGGAGGAATATAGCTCACCCCCTCCAGTGACCCAGCTGGTGCCACCCACAAGGGAAGGCTTTCTTAATCTGTTTCCTAAGTCCTGGTGGGCACATCTGGCCAAGCTTGCTCCTGCAGTGGGGACAGCTGGTTGTACCCAACCTTAACCTGTGGTACACTCCTCCTGGGAGAGCTAGAGTTAGAGACTCTAGAAGAAAATGAATAGTATGACTCGGAAGTAGGGGCCACATGAGTGCCTGACCACACTGCCCCCAAGTATGAGACAAACTAGTACAGTGTTCCCAACCTGGTCACCCAGTCCTACAGAGCTTGAGCCATGTGGAAGGGTCAGTGGGGCATGAATAGCCTGAGCCCACTCTGCAGCTTTTCTTCATAAGACTCTGAAAGAAGTACGGGCAACCTGAGGAAAAAGCAAAGTAGCCAACAGGTGGGCACCAATCTCAGAAGCCTTGGACTTTTACTGATCTGCCCCCAGCTCAGAACTTCAGGAAGCTGATCCTGATACACAGCCAAGCTCCTCCCACACATACCCCGGACCTGTAGACACAGCTATAAATAGTGAATAGCGTGGTACTTCCAGACAGATATCCCAAGGCTGGTTACACACAACATTTGACATTGACCTATAGCAGAGCCCTGGCCAAGAAGGTCTAGGACCAACATAAACAGTGACAGACTTCAAACCACACCAGAACACAACCCAACTAGCCACAAAAATTGCACAGCCAAAGAGGGACTCTGGTAGACATCAGACCCTGCAGGAAACAACTCTGCCTCAGGGGACAGCCATATATGATATGCGAAAAATCATATATGGTGATCAAGGTCTACCTTTATAGTTGGCCAGCCTGAGGGTTAACTCTGCCCATGAACAGGCCAACAGCATTCATGACTCAACTACAACAGGAGAGGACACATAATCCACACAAGAATCAGTTCTATGCACCTCGCTTAGGTGAGCTAGAAGATTGTAATGCTGAGACCAACAAAGCACTCATAACAATTTTGGGAGTCATACCAGATCAACCCAATAGAGACAAACGCAAAATGGCAGACAAAACAGAGATAACAAAAAATGTAACAAAAATAACAAGAAAAATCCCTAGAAAAAGAATTAAGTGAAATGAAAGCAACCAAAATACCAGAAGCAGATATAAACCATAATTATAAGGATGCTCAAGGACTTTAGGGGAAGAATGTATAATCTCTTTGAGAACTTAAAGAGATTTGCATTAAAAAAGAATATAGAAACCATAAAAAACAACTAGCCCACAAATGAAAAAAAAATAACTGAAATAGAGACTTTTGGCTAAGATGTAGGCACAGGTAGGTGCACTTTGCCTCCTTGCACAAACAAAAGGACAACAACAAATTTTAAAACAAAAATAACCAGAACTGCCAGAAAACCGAACAGTACAGAAGGTCGACAACCAAGGAGTTAAAGAAGAAACATTCATCCAGACCGGTAGGAGGGGCAGAGACGGGTAGCCGGGGTGGCGAGGGCTCATGGCAAGGCAGTGGCTGAAGGCGAGGCAGCAGCTGGTAGACTACCCAAGGCAGAAGCTGGCAGAGCAGCTGGTCCCATATTTGTGAGCAGATAAACCGGGAGGAACAACTGGGGAGCAAAACAGACCACACAACCCAGGGTTCTCGTGCAGGGAAATAAAGCTTCAAAACTGCTCACTATAAAAATCTATGGGAGTTGAGGCTGTGGGAGAAACTTCCACCCTCACGGGAGAGTTCATAGGAGAAAACCACGGAGTCCTAGAATATACACAAAACCACCCACGGGGAATCAGCACCAGAAGGGCCCATTTGCTTGTGGGTAGTGGGTGAAGTCACTGAAAGCTGGTGAGAGCCAAGCAAGCGACATTGTTCCCTCTAGGACATCTCCCCCACATATAGCACCACAATACAGCAATGTAGCTTGCCCTACACTGGCGAATACCTAAGGTTCTACCCCTTACTACGTAATATGCCGGCTGAGCCAAAAAAAATATGGTCCAAATGAAAGAAAAGATCAAAGCTCCAGAAAAAATATAACTAAGCGATGAAGAGATAGCCAACCTATCAGATGCACAGTTCAAAACACTGATGATCAGGATGCTCACAGAAATGGTTTTGAGGATGGTCGCAAAACAGATGAAAAAGTGAAGGCTATGAAAAGTAAAATAAAGGAAAATGTATAGGGAACCAACAGTGACGGTAAAGAAACCAGGACTCAAATCAATGGTTTGGAGCAGAAGGATAAAAAAAACATTCAACCAGGACAAACTGAAAAAAACAAGAATTCAACTAAATGAGGAGAGGCTTAGGAACCTCTAGGACAACTTTAAACATTCCAATATTCGAATCATAGGGGCACCAGAAGAAAAAGAGGAAGAGCAACAAACTGAAAACTTATCTGAAAATATAATGAAGGAGAAGTTCCCCAATCTGGCAAAAGAAATAAATTTCCAGGAAGTCCAGGAAGCTCTGAGAGTCCCAAAGAAGTTGGACCCAAGGAGGAACACACCAAGGCACATTATAATTACATTACCCAAGATTAAACATAAGGAGAGACTCTTAAAAGAGGCAAGAGAAAAGGAGACAGTCACCTACAAAAGAGTCCCATAAGACTGTCAGCTGATTTCTCAAAAGAAACCTTGCAGGCAAGAAGGGGCTGGAAAGAAGTATTCAAAGTCAAAAAAGGCAAGGACCTACATCCAAGATTACTCCATCCAGCAAAGCTATCATTTAGGATGGAAGGGCAGATAAAGTGCCTCCCAGAGAAGGTCAAGTAAAAGGAGTTCATCATCACCAAGCTCTTATTATATAAACTGTTAAAGGGACTTATGTAAGATAAAGAAGATGATCAAAAATGTGAACAGTAAAATGACAACAAACTCACACCTATCAACAACCAAAGCTAAAATAACAAAAACAAAAACAAACTAAGCCAACACCTAGAACAGGAACAGATTCACAGAAATAGAGATCACATAGGGGGTTATCAGCCGGGAGAGAGTGGGGGAGAATGGTGAAAAAGGTATAAGGGAATAAGAACTATAAATGGTAGGTACAAAATAGACAGGGGGAGGTTAAAAATAGTATGGGAAATGGAGAAGCCTAAGAACCTGTATGTGTGACCCATGGACATGAACTAAGATGGGGGAATGATGGTGGGAGGGGTAGGTACAGGGCAGAAGGAAATAAAGGACAGAAAAAAAATGGGACAACTGTAATAGCATAATCAATAAAATATATTTTAAAAATAAATGAAATAAGAATACACTAAAGAAAACAACAGCAGGTTACATGACGCAGAGGATCAAATCAGCAATTTAGAGAACAAGACAGCAGTAAGCCCTGAAGCAGAGCATCAAAATAAAAAAAGAATTTTAACAAATGAGGGAATCTAAGGAGCCCTGGGACAACATCAAGCATAACAACATACACAAAATAAATGTTCCAGAAGCAGAAAAGTGATCAAGGCATAGTGAGCCTATTTGAAAAAATAACAGCTAAAACTTCTCTAACCTGCTGAAGAAAGAAAACAAAAGTTCAGGAAGCACAGAGTCCCAATCAATATGAACCCAAAGGCCCACACCAAGCAACATCATATTAAAATGTCAAAGGATAAGGATAAAGAATCTTAAAGGCAGTAAGAGAAAAACAATTACTTACTTAAAAGGAGCTCCCAAAAGGTTGTCTGCTGCTTTGTCAAAAGAAACACTTCAGGCCAGAAGGCATAGGCATGATATATTCAAAATGATGAAAAGCAAGGACCTATAACCAAGACTGCTGTATCCAGCAAAGCTATCATTTAAAATTGAAGGCAAAACAGAAAGACCCTACAGGTAGGAGTTCATCTACGATGCATTCGTGAGGGAAGATGGCAGAAGAGTAACAGGAAGCCACACTAACCTCCTCCCAGGATGAATCTAGAATTACAACAAAATTGTGGAGAAATCACCCAGAACAAACAACTGAATAGCGAGAGAGAACCCTTATAACCTCGGACAGATACAAGAATCAGCTTTGGCACTAACTGACTGCACCCTCACACCAGAATACAATACGTGGTGGGTGGAGTGATCCTCAGTCAACCAGCTGGAGGGAAGGATCGACCAAAGAACAACCCCAAAACAATCAAACTCCAATTAAATTCAGAGAGCCAAAATAAACAATCCCAAGAGCATCAATTCAGGAGACCAAGGAGACTGCACAACTAGATCTCACAGCTTTCCCACCATACAAGTTCAAACCACAAAGTCAGGGAGTCAGAACAGATCAATTTAAAAAAGAGACTAACAAGAAGTCTCACAAACAATGGGACGAAAAAGAAACCCCAAATGAAAGGAGGAATCTTCAGAAAGAATGCTAAATGAAATAGAGGCAAGTAAACTATCAGATACTAAGTTTAAAACAATACTTATAAGGAAGCTCAATGAGCTCACTGAGAATTACCAAAACTACAGGGGAACTACAGGGAACTTCACATAAATTATATCAACATGAAAAAGAAAACAGAAATTATCAACAAGGGCCAAGAGGAAATGAAAGATACAATTTCTGAATTGAAGAACACAACAGAAGGAATCAAAAGCAGGCTGTATGAAGCAGAAGATCCAATCAATGAGCTGGAAGACAAGACAGAAAAAACCTCCCAGAAAGAGCAAGAAAAGGAAAACAAACCTCAAAAAGAACAAAGAGGGGTTAAGAGAACTGTTGGACAACATTAAATGTAATAATATCTGTATAATAGGAATACCAGAAAGAGAAGAAGAGCAAGAGATAGAAAACCTGTTTGAAAAAGTAATAATGGAAAACTTCCCTAATTTGATTACAGTAAAAGTCACACAAGCCCAGGAAGCACAGAGGATCCCAATCAAGAGGAAACCAAAGAGGCCCACTTCAAGACACATCATAATTAAAATGGCAAAATTCCAAGACAAAGAGAGAAAAAGGCAACATGGAGAAATAAGAAGTAAGATACAAGGGAGCCCTGATAAGACTATCAGGTGACTTCTCAATGAAAACACTACAACCAGAAGAGAATGGCAAGAAATATTCCAAGTAATGAAAAGCAAGGCACTGCAACCAAGACTACTGTATTCCGCAAGGATCTCAATTAAAATAAAAGGTGAAATAAGGAGTTTCACAGAAAAAAAGAAGGCTGAAAGAATGTGTATCCCCCAAATCAGCACTGCATGATATGCTAAAGGGACTGCATTGAGAAAAGAAACAAAAGAGAGACAGAGAGAGGAACACGGGTATGAAGGGAATAAAATGACAATAAGTACCTATCAACAATAACCTTAAATGTAAATGGATTAATAGTCCCAGGCATATGCTGCCTACAACAGACCCTCCTCACAACAAAAGACCTACACAGAATGAAAGTGAAGGGCTGGAATAAAATATTCTAAGTAAATGGACAGGAAAAAATGGCCAGGGTAGCAATACTTAAAAAATAAGTCTTCAAAAAAAATAGTCTTCAAAACAAAGGTCATGAAAACACACACAAAGGGACACTTCATAATATTCCAGGGAAGAATCCATCAAGAGAACATAAATATTATAAACATATATGCACCCAACATAGGAGCACCCAAATATATAAGGAAAATCTAGGAGGACTTCAAGAAAGATACTGACAGCAATACACATACTGAGGGATTTTAACACCGCACTGTCAAAAAGGGATAAATCTTCCAAACAAAATATCAAAAATGATACTGTGGCATTGAACAATGTCCTAGATCAAATGAACTTAACTGATATATATAGAACCTTTCTTTTCAAATGCACATAGAACACTCTCACAGACAGACCACATGACAGGACACTAAACAAGCCTCTACATATTCAAGAAAACTGAAATCATATAAAGCATCTGCCCAGACCACATGGGCCTGAAACTAGAAACCAACCTCAAGGAAAAAACTCAAAAACACACAAACTCATGGATATTGAATAGCATGACATTAAACAATTAATGGGTTAAGAATGAGATCAAGGAAGAAATCAAAAAGTGTCTGGAACCAGATGAAAATTAACTCACAACAGTTCAAAACTTATGGGGTATGGTGAAGAAAATCCTGAGAGGGATATTCATAACAATACAGGCCTACCTAAACAGAGAGCAAATTTTCACATAAACAACCTAATCCTACATCTACAGAACTAGAAGAACAACAACAAAACCCAGAGTAAGTAGAAGGAGGGAATAACCAAGATCAGACAGAATTAAACAACACAGAGACAAAAAGAACAACACTAAGGATCAATAAATTCAGGAGCTGGTTCTTTACAAAGATAAACAAAATCAACAAGCCTTTCAGCAGACTCATCAAGACCAAAAGAGAAAGAAACCAAATTTAAAAAGTCAGAAATGAAATAGGAGAGATTACAACTCACCACAAAAATACAAAGGATTGTAAAAAATTACTACGAAGAACTATATGCCAAAAAATTTGACAAACTGGGTGAACTGCACAAATTTCTAGAAAAATATGACCTTCCAGAGCTGAAAGAAGAAGCAGCAGAAAGCCTGAACAGACCAATAACAGCTGACAAAATCACAGCAGTAATCAATAAACTCCAGGCACACAAAAGACCTTGATGGGACGGTATCACAGGACAACATTACAAAACATTTAAGGAACAGCCAAGCCCTATTCTTCACAGACTGTTCTGAAAAATCCAAGAAGAGGGAAGACTCCCAAGCTCTTTTTATTCACCTAGCATTATCCTAATTCCAAAACCAGATACAGACACAGCAAAGAAAGAAAACTACAGGCCAATATCGCTGATGGACATAGATGCTAAAATCCTCAACAAATACCGGCAAACCGCATCCAGCAATACATTAAAAAGATCATACACCACGATCAAGTGGGATTCATCCCAAGGATGCAAGGATGGTATAATATTCGCAAGTCAAAAAATGTAATACATCACATAAACAAAAGGAAAGACAAGTATCACAATGTCATATGACAGATATGGAAAAAGTATTTGATAAAGTACAGCACCCATTTATGAAAAAAAATACTGAGCAAAGTGGGAGTAGAAGAAGCATTCCTCAACATAATCAAGGCCATATACAAGAAACCTACAACCAACATCATACTCAATGGGGGAAAACAAAAAAGCTTTCCTACTAAGATCAGGAACAAGACAAGGATGTCCACTTTCACCACTTCTATTCAACATAGTATTGGAAGCACTAATGACAGCAATCAGATAACAAGAAGATATAAAAGGCATCCAAATTGAAAAGGAGGATGCAAAACTGTCACTATTTGCAGATGACATGATAGTGTCACAGAAAATCCTACAAACTTTACCAAAAAACTACTCAACCTAATAAGTGAATCTGGCAAAGTAGCAAGACACAAACTCAATATTCAGAAATAAAGACGTGGTTTTACACCAACAACGAAATATGAGAAACAGATGTCAGGAAAAATTCCCATTTGCCAGAGCATCAAGAAAAATAAAGTACCTAGGAATGAATCTAACCAAGGAGGTAAAAGACCTGTACTCAGAAAACTATACAACACTGAAGAAAGAAATTAAGAATGACACAAATAAATGGAAGCATGTACTATGTTCATGGGTTGGGAATTAACATAATCAAAATGTCCATTCTACCAAAAGCAATATATAGAATCAATGTAATCTCTATTAAAATACCAATGACATATTTCACAGATATAGAACAAATATTTCAGAAATTTATATGGAACTATAAACAACCCCGAACAGCCACAGAAATTATGAGAAAGAAGAGCAAAGTAGGAGGGATTACAATACCTGGTATCAAAATGTATTTTACAAAGCCTCTGTAATCAAAACAACCTGGTACTGGCATAAAAACAGACACATAGATCAATGGAACAGAACAGACAGCACAGAAATAAACCTAAGTCTCTATGGTCAATTAATATTCAACAAAGGGGACGGAAGCAGTAAGATGGAGTAAAAACAGCCTCTTTAACAAATGGTGTTGGGAGATCTGGACAGCTAGCTACATGCAAAAAAATGAAACTCAATCACCAACTTACACCATACAGAAAAATAAATTCAAGATGGATAAAACACTTAAATATAAGTCGCAACACCATTAAAGTCCTAGAAGAGATCATAGGAAGGAAAATCTCAGATAACCCATGCAGCAATATTTTCACCAATATGTCCCCTAGAGTAAGACACATAAAGAAATGTATAAACAAGTGGGACTTCATCAAAATAAAAAGCTTCTTCACAGCTAAAGAAAACAGCATGAAAGTAAAAAGAGAACCAACTGTATGGGAAAACATTTGCCAATGATACCTCCGACAAGGGTTTGATATCCAAAATATATAAAGAATACACCCGACTCCACTCCAGGAACACAAACCACCCAATTAAAAAATGGGCAAAGGACCTGAACAGACACTTCTCCAAGGAGGACATACAGAGTGCCCAGAGACATATGAAAGGATGCTCAACATCACCAGCCATCAGAGAGATGCAAATTAAAACCACAATGAGATACCACTTCACACCGGTCAGAATGGCTATTATAAACAAATAAACAAACAAGTGGTGGAGAGAATGTGGAGAGAAGGGAACCCTAGTGCACTGTTGGTAAGAATGCAGACTGGTGCAGCCACTGTGGAAAACAGTATGGAATTTCCTCAGAAAACTAAAAATGGAACTGCCTTTTGACCCAGCAATACCACTGCTGGGATATACCCTAAGAATCCTGAAACACCAATTCAAAAGAACCTATGCACCCCAATGTTCATAGCAGCACAATTTACAATAGCCAAGTGCTGGAAGCAACCTAAGTGCCCATCAGTCAATGAGTGGATCAAAAAACTGTGGTACATTTACACAATGGAATTCTACGCAGCAGAGAGAAAGAACGAGATCCTACCCTTTGCAACAGCATGGATGAAACTAGAGAGCATTATGCTAAGTGAAATAAGCCAGGCAGTGAAAGACAAGTACCATATGATCTCACCTATAAGTGGAACTTAATCAACAAAGCAAACAAGTAATCAAAATATAACCAGAGACATTGAAATAAAGAACAAACTGACAGTAGACATAGGGGAGGTGGGAGAGGATAATGGGTAGAAAAGGGTGAAGGGTTGTCAGGAACATGTATAAAGGACACACTGATAAAGTCAAAGAGGGGTAGGATCAATGGTGGGAGGTGGGTATGGGTTTGGTGGGTGGAACTGGTGGGGAGAAAATGGAGACAACTGGAGTGTGCTTCAGGACAATAAGGTACCTGGGCCCAGCACGGGACCAAGGGGGCTGTAGCCCCAGACCCAGCGACCACAGGGTCCACAGAAGGATTCTAGGGAGAGTGCCGGGTCAGGGGCTCCCTCCCCTGCCGAACAAGGTGTAAGCAGCACCAGGAAAGACCTGGGTGCTTGAAGTCACAGGGGTGAATAAGGACCAACTGGCGAAAACACAGGGACGGTGCGCACCCACTGAGACCATGGAGGCCAGCTGAGGAAAGTCGGGCTCGAGGGCCCAACTGGGTCAGTCCCCGTCTGATTGCAGAGCCGGGCCGTGGGGAAGGCCAGCTGCTTGTTTGGAGTGGCAGGCTTGAGCAAAAAGGAATTTTTCAGAAAGAAAAAGAGAACTAAGAGGCACCCAGCGGCGGCTTGGGGAACTCTCCTGCAGCAGCGCCAGGGCCTACTGCGTTCCTACCCCACCCATCCCATCCCAGTAACAGAGGCTGGGAGCGCATGGCACACCGAACCTGGGAGATCGGAGGTCACCCGATCCATAGGAAGCCAGGCTCACACACCAGAGGCTCGAGGGAGTGCGCTTGATCCTGCCACCCAGCGGCATCACACACACAAGCCCAGCACTTCACAGGAAGCATCAGAGGAGTAGCCACTCAGATCCACTGCACCAGAGACAGTGGAACTGGCTTGGCTAGTTTGAAGCCAGCAAGAGGCCTCCTTTTTTTTTTTTTTCTTTTTTTTCTTTTTTCTCTTTTCTTTTTTTAAATAAGAACTCCTTTCTTTCTTTATGTCTGTCTTTCATTACTCTTTCTTCCTTTCTTTCCTCTTTTATTTTATCTTCCTTCCCTTTTTTTTTTTGTAAATATTCCCACAAGTGAGACAATAAAACCTGGACTTGTGAAGAGACCAGAGCTGGACCCAAAGTGGGGGCACAACAGCTGAGACAGTGAGACAAATTTCAATCTGCTACTTCAGAGACTTGCAAGTTATTGTATATTTGTATTATTATTTTTTTCATTATTCTTACATCTATTATTTTATTAGTATTTTTGTATTTCTCTTCTTTCTGTTTACCCTTCTTTGCTCGACTTGTTAAACTGCACTGTAAGACTGGTTTCCCTTGCTTTCTCTTTCATACTGTATTTTTAATTTTGCTGTATTTTCACTTCCCATGGGATCCATTAGCACACTGTTCTAGGTCCTAAACTTCCTATACTTATCCAGATCACATAGATTCTATCATATAATTGTTGCTCCATAACTATTGTAAATAATTTCCATTCCATACAACTGTGAATACTACACAGCACCCTTCCCAGATCTTGGCTCACTTCACTGTTTCCTGAACGGAATTACTGTTCTGGTTAACTCTGCTCGCTCATACAGTACACACATTTTCTATCCTTTTCTCTCACTTTACCTCGTGATCTGACCTCCCACAAGCTCACTGCTTTCTAGATTCAACTCACAATCCTTCCCCTCCCAACGAAAGTCTTATCTCCTTTCCACACTTTCTAAAAGGTGGCTAGCTGGGAGAAATATCACGGCTAACACAATATATATCCTATGGATCTCCTATCTCTTCTCTATGGGTTGGAACTTTTAATACCATAGAATACATTCCCACTATCTTGAACCATTTTGTCTTCCCCTCCAACTGATCACACACAAAAAAAAAGAGCAGGTGGGAGCTGTGAACACCAGTACACCTGCTGGAAGACGAAACTCACCAACACAGGAACCAACAACAGATAAGAACAGAAGAAGGTGAAAGAGGGAGTGGAAGCCACACTAACTCAACACAGGACCTATCTAGAAACATAACCAACTGGTGGAGAAATTACTCAGAACTGAACAAGAACAAGAAAAAATCATCAAAACCTTGTATATACACAAGAACCAGCTCCAACACAACCTGCCCACACCTGCACAATAGAATATAAAACGAGGGGGAAGGAGTGACCCTCAGTTACCCAGCTGGAGGGAGGGACTCACCAAAGAAACACCCAAAGACAATCAAAACCCAAAGACATACAGAGAGCCAA
>VMDR010018714.1:0-18956 GCA_007922815.1 Macrotus californicus
AAAGCCAATAGAAGTGATCAACAAAACTAAAATTTGATTCTTTGAAGACTTTAATAACACTGACCATGGGAAATAAGCAGAAGGAATAAATCATACTATTGCGAACACCAACAACAAAAGGACTCTAACTGCCATACAGGAGGGAATGAGGATGTGGTCATATGGAACAGAGGACATGTTTAGCATTCTTTCAAGTGCAGTCCAGATGCTGACTGCTTTCACAATGGGTCCTGCATTTCTGTCTCTGTCTTTTAGGTCCAGCCTCTCAGCCTGGCCACTCTCTTCACTATTTACATAACTTCCATTCCTTCCCCACAACCACAGAAACCCACATGTTCAAACTCTAAACTCAAACCTTTTTCTTTTTCTCTGGGTTCTCTCAAATTCATTGTTTTTAAAACACAAAGCCAAAGAGAGCCTCCCTTTGAGTTTCTTCTGCAGTGCCGTATCCCTTCACTCTGCAATAAGCACAGGAAAGCATTGTTCTAGAATGCACTTTGCTAGGGGAAAAAGTTAATCTCTAAGAGAACAAGTATTAGTTAAAATCTAAAAATATACCGCATATATTTTGTATATGTAGATGATTCAGTAATGCCAACACAATAGGCATCTTAGGTCCTGAGTCTCAGTCATGGTCACAAGACAAAATATTATTGATTTTTTAAATAGTTATGCATTGGGGTGGGTTAGCTTAAACTGGAATACTAAGGGGGATATATTAAATCTTTGATAGAAATAATAAATACAGGTGCCTAATGGTGATGATCAAATTCTTAAGATATAGGTGTTAACATATAGGCATGTTAGCCCCTCAATTAGAATAAAGTCAGCTTCTTTTTCTCGATCCTGTGACTTTTGCTTTCAAACTTTTGAATTTGGTAAACTCTCAATGTGTCTCCTTAAACACTTTTGCCTGTAATTCTTTAAAACCATGTGTGACTTAATCCATATGCTTTTCATTCATTTACAATCAGTCATCAAAATACAACCTTTAAAAAGCTATTTGATTTCAAAGAACATTTTTTAATAAGCATTTAAAGCCCTTTGAGAACAAAGACGGGATGCCACATTTTTTCAAGAGTAAACACAGTGCAACACAAAACACACTCATGCCCAGAGACATCCCAGCTTCTGAATTTTAATTCTTTCCCATTCTTGACTAAATGAGCCATCCCCTATATTCGTTTAACTCCTAGTGAAGCATGAAGTATTTCGAAATGAGGAAATAGCATTTTTCAAATTATTCCTTAAAAATCTATTTTACTACCATTTAAGCAGTTTCTGTTAGGACCTGTTTTATTTGCCTCAGTTGTTCTAGAGCAGCGGTTCTTAAAATAAGGCCCTGCTGCTGGCAACCATCAACATCTAGGAACTTTCTGGAGATGCACGTGCTCTGGCCCTGTGGCAGGTACACTGAATCAGGAATGGGGTATAGCCCAGCTGTCTGTGTTCAACAAGCTCTCCAGGTGATTCTCATGGGCATCCAAGTCTGAGAACCACTGTTCTAGGGCCTTGGTTCCCTCTTCCATCTCAAGACGTGCTTTCGGGAAAGGTTATGAGCTCTGTCATTCACATCTTAGTTTGAAAGATTTATATATATGGTACCTCTTTTGCTGCTATATTAAGGGTTAAAGAAATTTTAGGTACCATGAGAAGAAAGTTTTTATTTTTTATTACCTTAAAAAAAAGGAAATAAATCATCTTTCTGCTGCCTCTGAAACCCAGCCACTTAAAATGTTATCTCTTCCCTTAAAATCAGAAACATCCTTGAAGATTTTTTGGTGAAGAAATTAAGAGCTATAAGTTTTTGTGTCACATGAGGACCTACAGCTCATGGTTATGGATGTTAATTTATGTTGCATTTTGAATATTAAAAAATGCTATTTTCTGGCCAGCTTCTTTTCATGATGGTCTATTAAGATGATGAGAAATTATGAAAACCAAAGTATGATGTTCTAAGGTTTTACTGGCTAGTTGTTCCACATAGTATACCTACCTAATTGTAGACAGAGGTGGCTTTGGAATCAGAAACACCTGGGTTCAAGTCTCACCTTTGCAATTTATTAAGCTTGGGCCACTTGCTTAACACCTCTAAAACTCAGTTTCAATGTTCCTCATCTACTAAAGGAAGGAAAAAATATGTACCTTCTGGGGATATTGTGAGATTCACACGAGATCAAACTTGAGAAGAATTTGGCTTGGTCTTCAATATGTGATAATGATTATTTATTTTTAAAAATTAAAAAAATCCTCACATGAGGACATTTTTTCACTGCTTTTAGAGAGAGGGGAAAAAAAAAGAAGAAAGGAGAGGGAGACAGACAGAGAGAGAAAGAGAGAGAGAGAGAGAGAAAGAAACATCAATTGGTTGTCTCTGGTAGGCTGCCTGAATGAGGATCAAACACACCACCCAGGCTTGTGCCCTGATCAAGAATTGAACCCGCAACTGAGCCACACTGACCAGGGCAATATGTGCTATAATTATTATTTGGTAGAATGAGACAGCTAGTGACTTGAGAAAATGTGTGTGTGTGTGTGTGTGTGTGTGTGTGTGTGTGTGTGTGTGTGTGTGTGGTGGGGCATGGGGCTGATCATTTAGTACTTTAAAAAGAGAAACAGGACTTGCTGGGAAGCCATTTTGCTCATAATCACCAGCTTCCTTCAGGTGATGGTATGTTTCTTTTTTTTTTTTTAACTAAGCGATGCTTGGTATAGCTCCTGAAGTAAATTCTCATTCCTCATACTCTATCTCCCTACCCTTCAAGAAAGGTTATCACTGAGAATGTCAGGCCAGCTGATTGACCTTGTGTGGGTTTATGATTTACGAACTAAGCTGTCTGGGAACCCAGCTCCCACAAGAATACAAAACACTTCCCTCCCTCAGCTTCCTTGCAGGTGCTTGTGTAAGGCTTCTGGGCACTTGGGTCTCCAGCTGGATGGAAGTAACTTTTAAACTCTTCTGTAGTTATTATTGTGCAATTAATAATAATAGTGATTCTCTTAATTGTCAACTGTTTGGTTGAATTAGTGGTTAAATTTAGCTGTTGTGTATAGGCAGAAAGTTCAGAAAGTTTATCAGAGTTAAAATAAGAAATAAAAGTGATACACATCCTGTTTGAGTTTTCGTTGGGAGAAGAAAATAGCTTTGACTGGGTGTCTTCCAGATTGAGCCTTTTGTTGCCTCCTAGTCATTTTTTTTTTGTTAGGTTTTTTAAAATTGTGAGGCCCTTGGGCTCCCTGCAAAGAGAGCCCTGAATTGGGCTAATCTGTGCCCCTCTCCCTGAGGGCCTGCCTGCCTGAGGGGAAACCACCCTGCCCTTAGTTGTCCTAGGTTCCAAACTTGCCTTTAGAATACTGTGGGGCCCCGTACTGTAAAAGAACTAGTTAATCACAGGAAAATTCTTAAGACATGAAAGGCAAGGGTAATGCAACAGAGTTATAATTCTGGGGCTATTTTGGCAAGGACCTGGATGACTGGATGCCCTGGTTATAGGCTGCACATTTTAGCTTATTTTGCCTTTCAACTTGTTTCAAGGGGCAGTGCCAAAATATTTTTTTAAAGTAATTAAAAAAATCCTATTGTTCATAATGACCTTTCAAAAACTTGGAAATTCTCTTTGTACCAGTTTTGTCATTTTCTGTTTGACAAAAAGGGCTTTGTTATGTTTCTAATGGACATTTTGATGCTAAATTTTTAAAAGACTGTATGACAATTTCAGTAATAACAGGAATCTAGCTCTCAGTTCAGTGCTCATCTGATACTGGCTGAGGACATTTCAATGCACGTTGCTTTAACTTAAGTGACAATTGTCTAAGGGGGGCACATAATGAAGAAGTCTGTGATACTTATCAACAAGACTGGTCTATTAAGAAATCCTCAGAAAATGAGGGCTTTCTGGGAGCATGTATAAGCTTGAGGCCAACCCTCAAATTAAAATCTTTGATTTTGAGAAGGAATGTCTCAAAAAATTTAAATAACCCATAGGGGTATTTGGAAAGAAAGCAGATTGTGAAGGTCCTTGAGCCTTTGCATCACAAAAATGTACAAAGCTTTACTGACATTCAGAACATCATTGGGTCTGCTATAATTTGTGCCCTGGAATTTTTTAGATACTTCCGATGCCATGTTCAAATAGAGTCTCATCCAATGTCGATGAGAGGTCGATGACGTTGTACTGACGGAGAGGAGACATGGTATCAAGGCTAGCTGGAGGAACTGGGCTGTGTTAAGATAGAAGTATACGGGTTATAAGTCGCGCTGGGATGTGGCAGAAGGTCTTATAAAAGACACTGAGAGCTGAGTTCTTGATTTTAGTTTCATGTTGAATTAATAATAATGAAGTACATCGGGCCAAGGATTTTGATTGGGAGTATCTTTAGCAGTAAGATAAATTTGGCCAATGAGATGCAGAGGAAGGGTTCTGCCCTTTTTCTGGAGTTTTGTACCATAGGAATGGGGTGAACAAATATGCAGGTTCAACCAAGCTGAGCCCAGGTTTCTGCAAGCCTTACCTGTGCCTGCACTACTCTGAGCTGGCTTGGTAAGAGGGCATTATCCTTATGTTAGTCATGTTATGAAGAGACAATTCTTACATAAACCAGTAAGTTAATACTTAGGAAAGATGTGGAAACCTAATCAGGTTAGCTCCATCTTGGAGGAAACTTGGTAAAGGCAATTCAGAGGGGTTTATGTGGCAGAGAAAGATGAATAATCATAGGGGAGAGATCTGGGTTGTGTGTTCCAGGATTTGTTGGGTCTGTGTGCTCAGGTACTTCTGGGTACTATGCCGGCTGCTTGTCTCACCCACAGCTGAGTTGTAACCAGCACAATAAACCAAGGGTTTGCAAGTCTATGCTGCCTCACTTGTTCTAGCTATCTTCACTGTTCCCTGGAAGGGGCTTCCCATGGCAAAGCAGAGTACATTTTTTCCTGTGTAAATTGGCATGAGTGGACTATTACAACTGCCTACTGTTCAGGGTGTCCAACCTTTTGGCATCTCTGGGCCACACTGGAAGAAGAGTTGTCTTGGGCCACACAGTAAATATACAAACACTAATGAAAACTGATTTTAAGTAAATTTATGATTTTGTGTTGGGCTGCATTCATAGCCATCCTGGGCTGCGTGTGGCCTGTGGGTTGTGGGTTGGACACCTCTGGTTAGATTGAGTTGCCTGTCCCTTCCAATTTCCCAGGAGGGTTGATTCTAGATGGGAGTCCTGGGGGAAGGAGCTAGTATCTGCCTGAAAGAAGCTGACACCTATAAAATAAGCATTAGAGAGAGGACTCTGATTAGAGCCCAGTTTTGCCTTTCTTTACCTTGGGCAAGTTAATTTACCAAACCCAACTGCCTCACGCACAAACTAATAGCAGTATCTAATACTTATATACATTTACTGTGTTCCTGTCGTTATGTTAAGCACTGGCCAAATATTATTGCTATAAAGTAAGAACTATTGTTGTCCCCTTTTACAGGAGAGGAAGACAATATTGGAGAAGTTAAATAAGTTGTCCTTGGTCACGCTACTAATAGGTATTAGAGCTCAGAGCCTGGATTTGAGCCCAGGTGCATGGACCCTGATGCTCGTTCTCTTGATCACCACAGTGTACTCCAGGGGATTGTTTGTCGTTGACAAGTTGGTCTTAAAATGCACAGATTTGTAAACAATGTAAGCTCAATGTATAGTGCATAGTAAACATGCAATAAATATTAGCCATTATTACGGTTGCATATCAGAGCTATATAAATTTTAATGTACACTGCCTTTACCCTAAACTGAGAATTATGAGATAAGGAAGCTGGGAATCAGATAGGGTAAGTTCATGTAGCTGGTAAGGGGCAGTCTTGTGATTTAAACCAGGATTTTCTGATTCCAGAGACCATGTCCTCTCTCCTTCGTCAATAGTTTACAACATGGAATGTGAGGATTTCTCAAGGGCACAGAGGTAGAAAGAAGGCACTGATAGACCTGTGGCTGTGCTAAGCTTATCTGTGGATTGAATGTGTGATATATTTCACACATATAGGTACTATTTTCAGATGTATGTCATGATTAACATATATAAACCTACTCTTGTAATTAAGAAAACATAGGTTCATTAACAGGACTTTATAATCCATTATGTCTTCTGCCATTAGTTTTATCGATGATCAGCTGCCAAAAATTACAATTACTCTTAGGGGAAATCCATGAATATTTTTGAAGTTAAAAGGCTTCCGCATTTGAAAGTTTTGGACATAAAAAAATTACATCATTTCATATGCCTCTGTAATTAGTCAGACTAGGCCTATTTTACACATTTTCTGTTCCAAGTAGAAGAATATTGTAGTGAAGAAACTGTAGTGTTCTGGACAGACACAGTGGGAGGAGAGAAAGGGAAGCTTTATGGAGCATCTTGTTCATGCATATGCACCATAAATATCTTTCAGCAGTTTTAATGGAGAAAATAAACACCCAGAGGAAATTAAAAGCAACAGCTTTGGCTATGGAAATGTGAATGCAAAATTGTTCAAAGCCTTTTATAGGATTTGAGGAGTGTGATTTCCATTAAACTATGGGAATCACATGGCCCTCACCCTAAGAAAGTGTGTGACAATTTCTCCCGTAAGGGTCAGGTGAGTCACGAGCATTGGAAGGGAGGATTTAGAGTTAATGTTCCAACTCATCATTACCCTAGGGACTACTGAAGGGGAGAAAATGCCGCCATTGTGTGGGACAGTGTAGAGAAGTAAATCAAAGCAAGATTTTACTTGTGTCTTCAATGACGTGGTGTGTCATAAATGGACAATTTGACATATCTATCGACTTTCATGATTTTGTTTTGTTTCATCATATTTTACTTTTGACCCTATCAAATATCTTCCAAAAGAACATGTTTTATAATTTATAATTGAAAAATTATTCATTACATAAAGAGGAGAGTTTGTGTTTAGGAATTGTAGTCTCTGCCAATAAGCGTTCCCCAATCCCGTTTGGTATGAAATAAAGTTAAGCGTGTTCATACACTGCACTGTAGCTTTCAGAGAATGAAAACCATGCCGAGTGGTTGGTAGACTCATTTAGATGTATCTTCCTCATAATCTTAAGCACCTTCCCTATTTCAAGGAATTTAATACAGTACATTTGCTTTTTTTATTGCTGTTCAACTACAGTTGTCTCCATTTTCCTCCCACCACTCTCTCCCCACCCCATGCACCCTTCTTCCCACACTCAGTCCTACCTTCTCTTTGGCTTTGTCCATGGGTCCTTTATACGTGTTCCTGACGACTGTCCCCTTTTTCCCCCATTATCCTCCTCACTCCTCCCCTCATGTCACTGTCAGTTTGCTCTTTATTTCCATGTCTCTGGTTATTTTTTGCTTGCTTATTTGTATTGTTGATTAGGTTCCAATTATAGGTGAGATCATATGCTGTTTGTCACCACCTGGCTTATTTCACTTAACATAATGCTCTCAAGTTCCATGCATGCTGTCGCATTGTACTGAATGTATAAATTGCTTTGGGTAGTATGGACATTTTGATGATGCTAATTCTTCCATGAACATGGTATATGCTTCCATTTGTGTCTTCCCTCCTTAATTTCTTTTTTTAAAGTATATTTTATTGATTATGTTATTATAGTTGTCCCATATTTTTCTCCCCTTTATTCCCTTCTGCCCTGCACCACCCCCCACCAGCATTCCCCCACCTTAGTTCATGTCTAGGGGTCATACATGTAAGTTCTTTGGCTTCTCCATTTCCTATACTATTCTTAACCTCCCCCTATTTTGTACCTACCATTTATGCTTCTTATTCCCTATACCTTTTCCCCCATTCTCCCTCCCCCCCTCTCCAATGATAACCCACTATGTGATGTACATTTCTGTGATTCTGTTCCTGTTCTAGTTGTCTGCTTAGTTTGTTTTATGTTCAGTTGTTGATAGTTGTGAGTTTGTTATCATTTTACTGTTCATATTTTTTATCTTCTTTTTCTTAGCTAAGTCCTTTTAACATTTCATGTAATAAGGGCTTGGTGATGATGAACTCCTCTAACTTGACCTTATCTTCCCTTCTATTCTAAATAATAGCTCTGCTGGATAGAGTAATCTTGGATGTAGGTCCTTGCCTTTCATGACTTGGAATACTTCTTTCCAGCCCCTTCTTGCCTGCAAGGTTTCTTTTGAGAAATCAGCTAACAGTCTTATGGACACTCCTTTGTAGGTTACTGTCTCCTTTTCTCTTGCTGCTTTTAAGATTCTCTCTTTGTCTTTAAAATTTGGCATTTTAATTATGATGTGTCTTGGAGTAGACCTCTTTGGGTTCATCTTGATTGGGACACTCTGTGCTTCGTGAACTTATGTGGCTTTTCCCCTCTCTAGGTTAGAGAAGTTTTCTGTCATTATTTTTTCAAACAGGTTTTGTATCCCTTGCTCCTTTTCTTCTCCTTCATTGTTTTCTCTCTCCTTTTCTTTTTCTTTTTTCCTCCTCTCTCAACCTGGAATTTACTCCTTATTCTTATTAGTTTGCTTCACCCATCCTCTCAAAATCATTTTTCTTTACTGTATACATCTCATATTCACTTTTCACTTTTCTATAATATTCTTATTCCTGTTCCATTTTTATTAAACTCCATTCAGTCGTTGTTGCTATGGACCCTGCTGTAGTTTTTCTGAAATTTTGCTCCTATTGGTCTAGTACCTTTTCAATTTTTTTTCAAACTGCTTAGTATATTCTTCCCTCTTCTTACCTCCTTGTTCCCATCGCCTTTTCATGTTTTACCTACATTGTAAATTTTATTCTATCCCTTTCTTCACCTCGGTTCTATCTCAGCTGTTATCAATTCTCCTCCCTCTTACACTTAGCATTTTCCCCTTTTAGTCATCTCATGTTCCCTTTGTTATATCTTAAAATATCTGCAATCTCTCTTCACCTTTATTAATCTTAGTTTAATCACAGTTGAGATTAGTAGTGTGGTAGGGTGTTTCTTTTCCCTGGCATAGGTTTTGTTGTCTGGTAATATTGCTTTGTTACCAATGCCTGTACATCAGCATATAACACAACAGGTAAAGCCCAAGTACAACAAGAGAACCCACACAAATGGAAGAAAGGGCAACCCTAGAGCATCCAGACAAGGAGATCAAAGAAACCACACCACCAAATCCCATAGAACTCCTACCATAGAAGTTCACCCTGCAAAGACAGCTGGCAAAGCCGAACATCTAGAATCACAGAAACAAACAAAAAGAGCCACCTAAAATGGGGAGGCAAAGAAAGAACACACAATAAAAAGGAATGGAAGATTCCCCAGTAAAAGAGCTAAATGAAATGGAGACAAGCAAGCTATCAGATACAGAATTCAAAAGAACGGTTTTAAGGTTGCTCAAGGATCTCAGTGACATCACAAGGAACTGAGTGGGAACTACAGCAGCATGAAAAAGGAAACAGAAACTATAAACAAGAACCAGGAAGAAATGAAGAATACAATATCTGAAATAAAAAAATACACTAGGAGGAACTACAAGCAGGCTGGATGAAGCAGAGGACCGAGTCAGTGAGCTGGAAGACAAGGTAGAAAGAAATACCCAGGTAGAGCATCTGCATGAAAAAGACTGAAAAAAAAGTATGAAGATAGCTTAAGGGAACTGCAGGCCAACACAAAACCAGCAACATTGGAATCAATGTTCTTTTCAGTGCTGCTCATGAAATTTTAAGCCCCCCTCTTAACTCCAATTATGCATTGCGCTTGTAATTTAATTTTCTGTCTGGTTTTTGTGATTATTTAAATCAAATTTGGTGGCCTGTAGAATTATAGTGAAAAAGATTTGAGTGAGTAGTGAGAGAATCACTGTGGCCTTCCTGTTTCACTTAGGGCAGAATTGCAAATTCTCTTTGTGCTCAAGACATCTCTTCAAATGCAGTATATGCAGAGTCCAGTGTGTACATGCCCACCACCAGACACCATCTCTCCAGTCCTGCCTCCCTTGTGGCCTTTGAGACACCTTTGAAGAGCTCTAAGTCTAGGAACCAGTTGAAAAACCACTGCTCTGTAGCCTTTCAAAGCTTTTACAAGGAAAATTTCATATGCAATTATTTTCCAAACAGATTTTCACTCTAGCAGGGTGGTTAATGTGCATATTCCCTTTCTGTCTTCTTTTTGAAGGCATGACTAGTTATCAAGCAAGAGACAGTAGCTTTCTCATGATCTATCAGCTCCAGCTGATTGTGGGGGACTAGTTCCTAAGGATCCATGCCTTACTAAGCATCATTATGCTTGTATGCGATGAAGAAATATTGAGCGAGGGTAGAAAAATTATGGCAATATAAATCACAACATACGTAATTGAACTGATAATAAAACTCGATGCTACCATTTATGGAGCACATTGTGTATATGCCAAGCACTTTACTTACATTTTTTACTCATTTGTAAGAGCATCCCTGTGAGCTGGACATGATTACCTCCACTGTACAAATGAAGGAACTGAGGTTCAGGGAGTCTTGTGCCAGTGACTGGAAGAGCTGGGATACCAACCCGGTTGTCACAGGTGTCTTTCCTGTGCTCTTTCCACAAATCCACATGCCTTTCTATCTGTGCTGCTTTACATGACTGCCAATGTTTTCCAATCTCTTGGCATGATTTTGAAGGAGAAACATATCTCCTCCAGAGAGGTTATATTAACATTGATTATACTCTGATAGACTCTCAATTTATAAACGTGAACAATCATATGCAATTTGTGACTGAAATTATCATTTTAAACTTATTTTGGTGTGTTCCTCAAGATGGCACTTTTGAGGAAGTCTATAATAATATATATTGTTGTGCATTTGGTATCTCCGGGAAGTAAATTAGCTCTACAAGTTAGGGTACAGAGTAAAGAAAAATATTGATAGGAAGTTGAAGAGCTGACTCAACATTACTGAACAAGTCAGTGTTTGGGCATTGTGTGTGCATATGTGATATTTGCACACTTATCCAGTGCAGTGTAAGTTTTATCTTTGTTAGTGTTGTTTAACTTGTATTGGCCATTTATTACGTTATAGTGTCCCTCATCTTAGAAAAAACATCTTTCTTGATCCCATGTCTCCTGCAGCCTGTACCCCGTTTCTCCACTTCCTATTAAGGAAAAACTCTTGGAAAGGCCCTTCACTTCTCCACTGAAAGAACTCCAGGTTGTCAGATCTAACAGCTCGTTCTCTGTCCTCATTTTGTTGGTCTCTCACATCCTTTAACAGTGCATCGCTTCTTTCTTCTGGAAACCCTTTCTTCTTGTGGCTTCCACGATGCCACGGAGTCCTGCTTCGCTGACCACGGCTTCTCCTTTGTCGCTGTTTCCTCTTCCCGAGAGGACAGCATCCAGTTCTTGCCGGATTCTGCTGTCATTAATGAACCATTCTCTCTTTCCCCCACTTTCCTCCAACCACCCCGGCCTTTCAGATTCCTGAGCACACCATGCTTTTTCTGCCTTAAATCTTCTGTATTTGCCTTCTCCTCCATCTGACACTTGCCCCCCATACATTGCCTGGTTCGCTCTCCCACGTCATTCGGGTCCCCTGTCAAGTACTGTCACTCCATTTCCTCTTCCACCCCCTGCTGAGTCATTCCAAATTCCCTCACTCTGCTTTATTTTTATTTAAAAAATTATCATGATATGAAATTAGATAATTATTTGTTTACCAGGTTTTTTGGTCTACCCTGCTAGACTATAAGATTCCCGAAGACAGGAATTTGGTCAACCTAGTGCATTTCTATATCCCTAACATTAGAACAGTGCCTGGCATTTAGGAAGGGCTCAAAGATATTTAATAAAGTTATACAATTATGTGCAGAGCAGCTCCACATGAAATGACGATGCTTTGAGTTACTTATATTATACATATGAGTCACATTCTTGATTTTGTACATTTCGTTTTGTTAGCTTTGCAGGGGCTACTTTAGAGCTAATATATGCTATTTGTATTTCAAGCTTGATTTTATAAACTTGTACATTGTCCCTTCAGGTTTCAATCTCCTGCCATTCCTGTGTGGAGGAACTTTAAATGTAACAGTTTTACTTTGAAGTAATGTGGATGCATATTCATACCTATGAGATCCACACTGATGTGTTTGGACTAGTTAGGCATGTGTTTTACCCAAGCACAGGAACACACACACATGTTCACTGGGGCATGAAGCCCGTAAAGAAATTGAAACCAGATGATACATCAAGAATTCAAAGGCAAAGCACAAAATCCTTCATTCAGGGGAAATAGTTTCCGTACTGAACAATGGATGCATATTGGCTTCCACAGTAGTTCAAAGATAGATTTTGCTGTTCTAAATGACAGCTAGAACCCACTCACCCACTAACAGTGTTTTCAATTAGGCAATTAACCAAATTAGGGTTATCTCTTTAACTGGTAATACTCTGTAAGGCAGTCCTAATTAATTTGGTAGGCAATTGCTTTTGTAATACAGTGGGCAACTTATCTGTTTTCTTCTTACTAAGATAGCTAAAGCAACCATCAGACCTTTTCTTGGAGCAAGGTCATCAAGTATTGATTTCACTCCACTGGAGACTTCAGTAATGCAATTGAATAAAGAGTGCTGAAGCGGTTATAAGAGAGAAAGATATGCCTTTGCTACTTTGGAGAACAGGACATAGGTGTGGCCACATACAGACATTTCTCCAAGCCGGACCTTTGTAAAATAGCTGCTTTCAGACAGTCTTTCAGTCTCCTCCCCCTGGACAGGGAGGCAGTTAACATTTCTCTTTTAGAAAATTAGAGCACTTGTTACATTGTATAGGTGCAGCAGATACCCCCCACCACTATTGATCCTTTTGCTATTCTCTTTTTATTTTATCTAATCCTGGAAATTCTCTAAGTATCATTGCTTTTGTAAGAAGGAAAAGTATCATTGAGAATTTAGAGAACTGCTAGAAAACAGGTGGGACACTTTTGTGTAGGGATCATGTTGTAGTCCCGGTATCCTCCCCCTCAGTGTGCAGTGTACACCCAAACAAATCAAGTGTGCAGAGTCAGGAAACCTGCAGATGGGGTATCCATCATCAGTTCTCTAGATGTTCAAATGTAAAGCAGGTGAAGTAGCATTTTACACAGTTCTGTCTTTTCACGAAAGCAAAGGAGTGTGCCCATTGTAAATTTAGCATACTGTTTAAGATATATGTGAGTTCTCTGGGAATGAACAAGCCCTTTGCTAAGAATGATGGATGGTCCTCTCTGAGATGAGTAAGTGTGGCAAACATACAACTTCTGGTCACATATAGTTTGTCAGCCAGATGATGCCTCACCTCACCCCATCCCTCATCCTCAACCCATCTCTGACCCTACCTCCTTCCAGACACTCACTTAATCCCTGCCTTCTACCCCAGGGGTGGGGATCTACAACAGGGTGAAGTTCAAGGCTGTGGAGAGATTTTAGAATGGGAAGCAAATGTCTGTTTCACACATTACTTGTTAATAAAAACAGCTGAAAGCTTAATGGTGTGTTTTTTTGGGCTGTGTTTAAAAATCTCCTGCATGAAAGCAGCTGCATCAGTGCACAGCTGTGTCAAGCAGCCTTGTCAGAAATGTCATGTACACACTTTTTTTTTCTAGATGATTTGGACACATCCTACCTTTCTATGTATTTCTTTTCTGCACAGGTATACAGCTATGTATATTTTATAACATATGCCTGGTAAACAAGTTTATACAGTATAATGATAAAAATCCAATGCACACTTGGTACATTACTGTTCAAATTAAATTATATTATCAATTTTTTGAGACTCCATCCACCTGGGATATCCCAGTCCACAACCTTTATGGATTTAATATTTAGAATATAACATGCAAATCTGAAAAGAATTAGCTTTGCCTTAAAAGAGAACCCCTTTGATGGGTTCAGGAGATGAGAGAGCAAATGCATACATGAGCAAAAAGAAAAAGAGATCAGGTTTTATTTTAAATGTAGCCATAACTTCAATAACCAATAACCACCCTCCCCCAACCATTTACAATATGATAGATTTTTATTGCTTTTCTTTAATGTTTTACATTATAAAATGGAAATGAGTGTACTGCATTTTAATCTTTCTTACATTTTAAAGTTTGAGTGGAAGGAGAAGTTTCAGGTGAAACCTATTGCTATCTACCGAACTTTTTGAAGATCATTCTTGGCTATGAATTTACATACTTATGATGGAATTTGGAAGTTTATAATTAATATTCTTAATTTTTGAATGTACCCAAAGCTTCATGAGCACATAATAACTGCATGACCTTGGATAAGAGTCACTTAACCTTTCTGAGGGTCAATCTCCTCATCTTCAAAATGAGAAAAATAGTACTTGCCACCCCCTGCTGTGGGGAAGATTAAACTTGGTGTGCATGTGAAACATTCAATCCAGGGTAAACACTCAACCCTAGATCCTACCTGATTCACCAACCCTGAAGTTCCCGAAGGCCCTGCCTCTCTCATTTATGGTCTTCAGTTGAAACATCCTGTGTACTTTTCCCCACGTTTATTTAGTAGCTTGCAGTGTTTATCTCTAGTTCATCTTGGAGTGATCTAATTGCCATAGGGGCAGATTAAAAGAGAGGTCCAGGGCCTCTGATGCTCCCAGCCCAAGCTGATGATATTGGAGAGATGGGAAGAAGTCAAATATAAGCAGCCCCGCTGAACTCTGGGAAAGCTCAGATCATCCCTTCAGCCCTTACTTCTCCAGGCACTTTCCCAAGACCATCAGAACAAGCCTGACTTGAAACTTGACTAGAGGCATAAACTGCATCCCTCCATCACAACCCCCTGTACATCCTGACACCAACCCAGATTCCATTTGTAAGTATGTTGGGAGAGAGCCAGTAGTTACACTATGAAAGCCTAAAGTGCAGTTTGGGTAATGTATCGGTATGAACGACATACAGAGTGAAAAACAAAAATTCAGAATCCAGCCTGTTCCCTGGGGTTGAGTGGGGTGGGAAAACAAGCCTTGATCTTTTCTTTCCCGCTCAGGTGCATGCATTTGCTCTCTCACCTCCTCAGCTCCTCTAGGGGATTTGTTTTTAAGGCAAAGGTAATTCTTTTCGGATTTCTTAGGGAATAGGCCTGGGTTGAGTGGGCTGGGAAGGTAGCATCTGTATCGGTCTGGAGAAAGTCAAGAAACAGGAGAGACTGGAAGTCCTTTACAACTTTTATAACTTTGCCATGATCAGCCCTGTTTATCGTCAGCTAAAATAGAGCCTATGGAAGGAGCTATTTCATTCATGTACAAGGAAACGGAAATTGACTTGATTACTCTGAATACTTGGAAATCTTTATAACACATTCATTTTATACTAAATATTCTAGAACTTTTGCCAGGTACGTAACTCAGTAAAAGGTCTCACTGTAAGAAATATATTTATTTTGATATATGACATTTATGACTGCATTTAAGTTGAATAAATTCCCTAATTTTTGATAGCTTGTTCATCAGATGAGCCTATATCAAGGTTTTCAACTTTGGCTACCCACTGGGGAACTTTAAAAAAACCCACCAATGCCTGGGTCTCAACCCCAGACATTCTAATGTATAATTGGCCCAAGTCATGGCTTAAGAAGCAAGAGTTTTAAAGTTCCTCAGGTGATTCTAATATTTAAACAAGGCTTAGAACTACTGGCCTAGATTAGGGATTAAAATGTTTGGGCTAAGCCTCTAATTTATAAAACCTGGTAAAAATGTCACTTCTATGTAATTCAGTGAAGACTTATTGAGAGGCCCCTGGCTTCAAGGCTCTTTTCTTTTAACCCTAAATTTTCTGTTTTATGAATAAAACACTAAGGTATTATTGAAAGGAAAATAGCTAGGATCTTACAATTTTAGTGTTTGAAGTGGGGCGATAAGCAATTTAAACCAAATCTATTATTCTACCAAGAGGAGTACCAATTAGTGAGAGAAATGAAAAATGTTCATGCAAACCAGCCTTTAAAACTGGAGGGAGAGAGAGAGAGAGAGAGAGAGAGAGAGAGAGGGAGGGAGAGAGAGGAAATGGAGAAATGTCCCTAGTAGATCTAGATAGCATTTTTTAAAGATTTTATTTATCTAACTTTAGAGAGAGGGGAAGGGAGGGAGAGAGGGAGAGAAACATCAGTGTGTGGTTGCCTCTCTCTTGTCCCCGACTAGGGACCTGGCCCACAACCCAGGCATGGTCCCTGACTGGGAATCGAACCAATGACCCTTTGGTTTGCAGGCCAGTGCCAGGGTGATAGTATTTGTTTTAATGTGGTAAAAAGAAACACAACGTAAATTTACTGTCTTAATTTTTTAGTACACTGTACAGTATTATTGACTATATGCACATTGTTGTACAATAGATTTCTAGAAATTTGTCATGTTTCATGACTGAAAGTCTATACTCACTGAATGGACAACAACTTCCCACTTCCCGCCCCCGAGCTCTGGGCAACCAGCACTCTACTCTCTGTTTCTGTGAATCTGATTACTTTAGGGAACGTGTGTAAGTGGAATTGTGTGGTATTCGTCCCTTTGTGATTGACTTTTTTCACTTATCATAATGGTCTCACAGTCCGTCCGTGCTGTTGCATGACAGAAGTTTCTTTTTTTAAAGGCTGAAATAATATTCCATTTTATGTATATACTGCATTTTCTTTATTCATGCATCTATTGATATTTTTGCTACTTTGAATAATGCTGTGATAACCACAGGTGTGCAAATCTCTTTGAGACCAGAGAGAACTTTAGACTTGTTAACAGTGAGACAGTCTAAGCACATAACTAACAAATCTTCCCTAAGCAAGACTCAGAATAACTTGAGTTCAAGTTGACATGCAAATGAAAACCCATGTGATGCCATTGATTGATTTAGAAGACATATGAGGAAGCTCAGAATGTGCTGTCTCTCCCCTTTAAGATCTGTTTGCATGATGCTAAGTGAAGTGAGCCAGGCAGTGAGGGAGAAATACCACATGATCTCACCTTTAACAGGAACATAATCAAGAAAAGAAAACAGCGAACAAAATACAACCAGAGACATTGAAATTAAGAACAATCTAACAATGGCCAGAGGGGAAGGGGGAGGGATTAGTGGGGGGAAGGGTTTCCAGGAACCACTATAAAGGACACATGGACATAACCAAGGGGGGAGGGTGGGAGCAAGGGAGGGAGGTGGGATTGGCTGGAGTGGGGGGAAAATGCAGACAACTGTAATTGAACAACAATAAAGTAACAAAATCTTTTTTAAAAAGTAAATTTTACAACAAAGGAAAAAAAAAGATCTGTTTGTAAATTTTCTTTATCTATACAGTTTTCTGTTAATGATTCATTATTTTGACTTCGTTTAAAAACAATCTTTTATAGAAATCCACAAAATTAGAAATCAGAGGAGGAATGACTATAGATAAAGAGGAAATTGAAATATTTTAAGATAAGTTATTTGAGTTTCTTAAGTTTGAAAATATGGAAGAAATAAATAGATTTCTGGGAAAATAAAAATTACCAATATTGTTCAGAAAGAGACATAACAGTTAAATAGCCTATTTATTATGGAACATATTAAATTTCACAAATCAGCTCAGATGCTTTGACAAGTTTGTGTTAGCATACTGTCAAGGAGCTTATAATTCCAGTTCTACTTAAATTACTCTGAGTCCAGAGAGGGTAGGTGTGCTTCCAAATTCTTTTTCCTTTTTATAACAGTGCTACCAAAACTATACAAAGATGGCATTTCAAAGAAAAACACAGATGAGTCTACCTTATACATACTATAACAGTTTATTAAATATTAGGGTGACAGGAGATGTTTTCAAATATTTGAATTTATTTAATTAAAAAATTTAATTTTTTTCCTTCTCATTTCCCCCTTTACAATAGAGAGCAGGCGGCCAGCCCAGAACTTCCCCACCTCACGGGAAGTTTGTGGCAATGCGGAAACCCAGGCCAGGCTTCCAAAAGCAGGGCCCATTGAGGAAATATGTTAGGGGTCTGAGAGGGAGAGGAAGGGGTAGGCCTTTCCCTCAGAATACCATTAAGGCAATGCTGGGGACTGGTTCAAGGAAATAAAACTACATGGGTCCCATGATCTGCCCTGCTCCTGGTCTGGAGGAGCACCTGGGCAGTTTCTGGTCTTGTCATCGATCTGCACATTAATGTGGTAGGGGAGCGGCAGGACCACTGCCAGACCTGCAGGGAGTATGCGAAGCAGACCCCGGTGTCTTAGTGGAAAGGGGAAAGAATGATAGTAGGTGCTAAACCAGCCCGCCACCAAGCCTTGGCCAGCAAGGCTCTGAGCCCTCACTACCGAGCAGTGAGTGCTGTGACTATGGCTGAGACAGCACGTAAAAATTCTGTAGATTTAAAGAAAGTAAGTAAATAAGATACTTATTAATCACCTGCGTGTGACACCATTACGTCAACAAATAAATTGTTCTTTTACAATAAATAACACGTTTTCAACAGTGCAGTTTATTATTTCAATAATGTAATACTCTTTAATTTATGAAAATGTACTGATGTGATTAACTATATAAATTAAAGATGAAAAATCTCTCATTATCCCCATGAATGACAAGAAGGCATGTGACAAAAATCAATGTCTGTAAATGCATAATAAATATATGTCTTTTCTGTTAAAAACAATGCTGCAGTGAATGATTTTCAACATAAATATTTTAAACTTCCTGAGGTACTGACCTTGAAAATTGGCATAAATACAATTGCTACCTCAGATACATCTTTTTTTTTTAATTACTTTATTGTTGTTCAATTACAGTTTGAATTTTCCCCCCACCACTCTCCCTCCACCCCAGCCAATCCCACCCCCCTCCCCTGCTCCCACCCTCCCCCTTGGTTATGTCCATGTGTCCTTTATAGTGTTTCCTGGAAACCCTTACCCGCACTGTTCCCTCCCCCTTCCCCTCTGGCCATTGTTAGATTGCTCTTAATTTCAATGTCTCTGGTTGTATTTTGTTTACTGTTTTCTTTTGTTGATTATGTT